>JABBWB010000054.1:0-190490 GCA_016628085.1 Suillus occidentalis
GTACCCGCCGTGAGCCTCGCCGAGAGGGGGACGAGGAGAATCAAGTAGGGTTGGAGGACCTTCTGGTTCAGGGGAGAAATATGGCTGAGACGCGGATGAGAATCCTCCCTCATAGGTCTGACATGACATAATGAAGGCAGGGACGCTCTCCAAAAGTTCCGGCGTCAGCATGTTCAGTAGATGTGCTGTCACAAGGAGGCAATATGTACCACTGTGATGTCTGCATCAGCGAACGTTCACAGAAAACCAAATAGACACGAACCGAACATCCACTTCTGCATGGTGTGCTACAAGGAAAGCCCCGTCTGATTGCTTGACGGATAAGAAGAACTCATACATCTTCTCCCTGGTGGAGCGTTAACAACACTTCCATATGGGTAACAATTAGGAACTCGCCGGTCGATCTGATCCCATCCTCCTCCTGGGCCGGGCCTTCCAACAATCGCTAGCGCGCAAACCGCTGCATATGTCGGCAGCAAATGCGCAGCCTGCCCCGGCCCACCTCCAAAACCGCCATCAGGGTGCTGCCATACCATAATAGTGTCGATGGCCCTACAAAAGAAGCACATCTTGAGCCATCCTGATGATATCATGGCACCAGCTGCGCTACGCACTTCTGTTTATTGTTCGGATCTAGCGCTACACCCATCACGCTGAAACTTTGGAGCGTCCAGTATAGTAGCCACGGTTGACTTGCATCTTGACTGATATAGCGGGATGGAAAGCCTTGTATCAGATTTCGAATCAAGAACTGCAAATGTGCATCCCTCTGCAACGGGGAGGGCAAGTCTGGGTTACGTGGGAGGTGTTTGAGCAGTATGGTTTCCGTTTCTGTTTGGTGATCTGTTGTCTCGGTTTCGTACGAATCATGGGGTGACCTTCGCGGCTGCGACATCCTTGCAATAGATGTCGATGATGGTTAAATGCAACAACAATTGCAGTGGCTGCTTGCGCAGTATTGGTCAAAGACAATAACAAAAGTCAAGCTCAGCTCAACTCAAAATCCTACAGGCAGTGACTGATCATGATCATGAAACGCAAAGAAACATGTACATGCGTCTATATCTAGCATATCCTTTTTATTTATACAACAAGCAAGATATTTGTGGTATGTAACCTCACAGCACCCTCTCCACCAGACCCAATCCTTCACTCTCCAAGAGTTCACGGATGGGGTCACAAATCTCCTTTGTGTATGGAACATGAACTCCGGGGGTTTTAAAAACGCCATCCAAAACAAGTTGTGTCGCAATACCACAAGGAACACCGACAGTAAGTGCCATTGCGGAATGTCCAGATGGACTTCCGTATTGCTCGAGCGTCGAGGTAAGTGTTTGCTAGCAGGTGATTAGCAAATCTGTTTGATGTGCCTACCATGGCAAACAAATACATACCTCGCTGCCGTCAGCCCACTCGACCACGAACTTGTGCTGAAGCATGACGAGGTCCCGTTCACCCTGCTCGTACTTCATCAGCGTCTCGAGTTGCGCGCAGAGGGTATCGAGGAGGTTTCCTGCGCGGAGCTTCACAGTCTCCGATGAGAAAAGTCCAATCCAGCGGAGTCCAGAAATAATACGGGTGGCTTCAGCATCGTTAGGGAATTTGCAGACCGATTTCACGTGCGCAACGAGGGTGCTAGATTTGTGAGTCAATTATGTATCCTGCACAGATTCAGACAACCAGCCACTTGCCTTTCTGCAGCGTCATTGGCGCCGATCGCTTGTTGCATGACCTGGGCCCAAGTCAAGCCCTCCTTTAACCAGTCCTTCTCGGATGCATCAAGCCAGCCCAGCTCAACAAGCGCCTTGATAAACTCGGGGAATCCCTTGGTATCGGAGTGTGCCGCGGACCACAGTCTCTGCCTCTGGAATGTTGTACCACTCCCTGAACGGCACGGAATTACGATTCGGATAAGCCACAAACGCGAATGCAGGCGAGATAAAGTAAGGTTTGGCATATCCCATCAATTCATTGCCGGAAATATCGAGTTGTTTGCTCTCGGAAAGGTAGGCTGCTGAATTGAGCAGAGCGAGAAGGACACCGCGAGATGACCACGAGAACTTGTAGCCAAGCGGGTTACCCGAGCACTCCGGTGCTGGGAGACCACCACAGTATGATAGGAACTGCTTGATCTATAGGAATATGTGAGACCATCTGTAGCGATCTAAAGCACCTCTAACTCACCTTGCCACCCTTAGCATGCACCTCATCAATTGTTTTGATCGCGTACAAATGGTCAATGCCAGGATCAAGACCAATTTCATTCATGACAACAATACCCGCTCTCTTGGCCTCCTCATCAAGTTCGCGCATTGCAGGGGATACATAACTGGTTGTGACAACGTGAACTTTGGCCTTTATCGCAGCCTTGATGACAGTCACGTGGTATGTATAGGGAATCAGAGAGATGACGAGATCATGTGCAGCAACCTGAGCCTCGAGATCACTGGTATTGTTGACGTCAAGAGAAATGCCCTGTGCATTTGGAAGACCTTCTGCCAATGCTTGTGCACTCTGGAGCGTGCGGCATGCTGTGGAAGGGATGAAGATCACCAAAAGGTAAGGATTTGATTGACCCACCGATGGTTAGCTCATTGGATGGGTCACGTACAACGTACTCGGCGCATGGGCGTGCAACGAAACCGGAGCCAAGGAGGAGTACTTTACGAACTTTCTTGCCTTCCGCCGCGACTTTGGCAGCTGCGGCAGCGCGCCCGAATATAGGCAGGATGTCCTTTCCGTTCTCTAAGTACGATTGAACAAATTGTGGAAGCACGAAGGCAGCTCGGTGCACATTCTCATTATAGTAACGAGTGTTTGCTACTTTGCGGGCAGGCACAGTGAGGTCGCGACCTTGCTCCTTTGAGCACACCATGAATCCGATCTGGCCAGATGGGTAGGTTGGGATCGTAGTGAAGGCATATTGCGAAACTGCAAATAGCTCGCGTGTCGACTTGAGGAGGTTGGCGATCAGGGGGATGTGGAGCCACTGAGATTCTGCCTGTGTCGAAATGTGCCCCCCAGGAGTCAGAGCATCATGAAGAAGCTTGAAGTAGGGCTTTTGGAAAAGAGCCTCTGCTGGGCCGACCGGATCAGAGGAATCGGTGATTATAACGTCGTAGGTTGCCTCGTTCTCGGCAAGGAACTTGAATCCGTCGCCAACGAAGACCTTGACACGAGGAGAGTCGAGCAGCGCAGACATGTGCGGGAGGTAAATCTTTGAGACCCTAATAACTGCCTGTACCTCCGTCAATGCAGTACTTGTATGTTGCATCTATTCATGTACACACCTCATCGATGTCACAAAGGACCACTTCTTCAACTGTATCATGCTTGAGCACCTCTCGAACGACGCCTCCATCGCCACCCCCAATAACAAGCACCTTTTTCGGGTTTGGATGGCTGGCGAGAGGTAGATGGGCTATCATCTCCTGATACCTACGGAAGGGTCAAGTGATTCGAACAAGGGCTGGTAAAAGAGTGACATACGAGAACTCGTCTCGTTCAGTGCATTGTATGACACCATCGAGGACCAGGACATTGCCGTATGTCTCAGATTCGAATACGAGAACGTCCTGATAAACAGATTTTTCGATGTGCAAGATCTTATTGACCTTCAGGGTCATGGCCTGACCAGGCCACTGAGAGGAGATTTCACGGAACCAACCATCTAGCAAGTCTAGTTAATCAAAGATCAAATCATTGTAATATGGTACCTACCTTGAATCGAAGGGTGTGCGAGTGGTGCCATTTTTTGAACGTTGCAACGAATGAGTCAATTGGTGCAATCGCTGGCATGTTGCTGGCATGCACTAAGTTTTTCTCGGATCTAGCCCGACGACCGACTGTCCGGGGCGGCCCGTGTGATCGACAAAGTGCAGGTGTGACATCACTTACGCTTGTGACTATTCTCTTGAACTACTACTTCAACTTCTTGAAGCTTGAAGGTGATTTCATCGATTCTGTATTCGTACTCACACTACTCCTGGCCTCAACAGGCTAGTCCCTAGCAGGCAGTGCTATTGCAGTGCGCTGTAGTTTTATTAAATATGGTTAAGTATCGGGATTTTGCCGCTATATAGTACGCCACTAAGTGACCAGGGACCCTCCGAGTCGACTCTTGAGAACCGAGGTACGGCGGCGAAGTTCTGCAGTGCCCTGGTCGGGGCGAAATGGTGCACGGATGGTCAATCAAAATCCAAGTCTCGAACTCACTGTACAACTGGCTGACACTACACTCCTCTTCTGTGCAGAAGGAAGGCCTTTCGCCTCGTCGCGTCGGCAGTTGCTCTCATGTCAATATCTATCATCGATCTCGGTGTTGACGTTGAGGGCTCAATGTACATACACTAGGTAATTATACCAAGTCTAGTGTACGATGCTATATTTGGTCGCATGCTGTCACCTTGATACGCCTGCTTTTAGGTCGATAATGGGCGGAGTAAAAAAGAACTCAAAATCGCGGAGTGCAGCAGTGGATCTGGGCACAGATGAAGACCGACTAATTCATGAACCAACGATGGGACCGAGAATGCCCAGAAATTCAGGGTGATCCAACGGACATATTCCACAAAGGCATCACTAATACTACGTTAAGTATCCTGGACAATCATCGATGAGTGGGATCCCTGCCCCTGCAACTTGTCCTCATAGGTCCTAATACCCCACTTTAACTTGTCAAAGAGATCTTTATCTGACATGCCAGTTCTTCGGGTGCGTTTTCCCTTTCTTTCCAACCGCTTCAAAACCCCGGGATGTTTGATACTGTGGCTCGACATCTTCCTTTCTTACCTTCATCTCGCAATGAGCTATAGACACTCCCTGGAGGATACTTGTAGAGTGTTTATTTCGCGTCCGCGACGCTTTAACCAACCAGCACTCACCTCACATGCATTCCAGCATTCCCAGTTACCTGGCTTCACGCCTCTTAATCATGGAACCCCAGCATCCCTTTCTGTGTCAGAGTCACCCCGAAGTGCCTCAGATTCTACTTTGTCACTGAACACGCTTCCCGACGTCATTCAACTGCCTATACCAGGAGTCGCAGACCTCATCCCAAAGACGAATCGGACGTCGCACGCCAAGCGACAGCCTGCTGGACACATTCCTCGTCCACGTAATGCGTTCATTCTCTTCCGCTGTGACTTTGTCCAGCAAAAGAAAATTCCTGGCCATGTCGAAAGTGACCACCGAAACCTATCACGTATCGCAGGCAAAATTTGGAGAGGCATGAAGAAAGAACAACAAAAACCGTGGATTGACCTTGCTTTGAAAGAGAAAGAGCGCCACGCTGCGATGTACCCTGGGTATAAATACATGCCTGCGCAGCAAACTTCAAAGCAAAGGAAGGTTAAGAGTGACCGCATCGCTAAAGAAGAGAGAGAGCTGGAATCCCGCAGGGCGGAATTATCGTCCGTCTTGGTACAGCGCTCACTTGAAATGAGCGATAGCTCAAAGCAAACTGCACAAGCTGTCGCTCGGTTTACTCCGTATCCCGCTCCCTCGCGCCCACGACGTTCGTCATCGTGCCCTCCTGTTGGCGCAGAACCAGTGAACCCTTCTACAGATCTTGACTCTTGGACCCCATTCTTGGTCACACATGACGATTTAGCTCGCCGCCCGAGTCGCACCACCATGTACCACTCCGTCACCTCGGAGCCAATTGCTTCACCTCTCATTCCAGCGTGCGACCTTCCGAATTCGCAGCCTAGTGGAGATGCGTGGTTTGGTGCTCCAATGCCATATGCATGGCCTCTTCCAGACCGAGAGGACGACCCTTTGTTCGAGACACAGGCTTCTGATGCTCATTCGCAACTAAACTCTCCCTTCGGGCAACAAGTGAGTATTTTCATGGATTTTAGGGCTGCTTATCAATGCTTTAGTAGAGCGCCGAACTTTACCCTCAGCATTCCGAGTTCACATATTCCCCATTCGAGAACCTTCCCCAGATGTCCTCCGTGAGCATGGACAGGGGAGATGCGCTCGAGCTGGACTTTATGAATCCCTTCAATCTTGATAATTTCCTGTTCAATGCGGATAGCTTCCTGCCATCGTCTTCCGGCATGTCTTCAACATCCTCTTCTCTGGAATGTGCTCTGTCAAGCAACCTGAACGCTATGGGGGGCACGAAATAGAGCAGTGGGATGTCCTTCTTACGCGGCCGGAATGTATGGCCAAGGTGAATTCAAGTTGAAAAGGTATGCCCTCCCCTGTGACATGTCTATTTACTGATGTTGAGATAGTCATCAAGGGTTTCGCTTGCTTATTCAACGATAGAATTCGATAAGAACTCGCATCATCGTATATCTTTGTTACGATCCTCTAACTATTCCCTATGGACTCTAAGATCATATGGTAGCCATGCATTGGTAATTCACATAGAACAACGTGTCGACGTATGAACAATATTTATTGTCTTTTCGTGGAGTATACTACACAACTTTTAGAATAGTTTCTTGTTGCACAAAGCACCTCAGTAAGATTCACGCTATCGTCTTTATCTGCACCTTATCGAGTGTATGCTCAGAGTTTGCGTGGGGTCGACGTGTCAATGTGAACCACAGTTGGCGTTGACATGAAATGGTTCCTCTGGAGCAACTGCATCGTTCTTAAATTCTGTAAATTTCCATAGGGTCCTGTGTATTCCCCGTGAGTCGTGTTGCGTGCGATGATTAGCAATAACCAGAGCTGTGTTTCTCTTTCTCACTTTAATAAGTAGCAATATGAAGCAATTTCCTTCGATTTGGTGACCGTTCGACGGACGTTAATTACCCAAACGTAATCAGCAGAAACAAAGTCAAGTATACCGTACAACATGGCAGGCTTCCTTGGGCGTGGCCAGTGCTGCGCCGGTTGTCTAAACACTTAAATATATCCCCGTATCCATCTGTCAACAATATTGAAGCACGCATGATTGACGACTCGGTGGCTATTGTCTATTGCGTCCACCTCATTATGCTATGGATGTTGTGGGGGGGGGGGGGGAACAGCCGCAGTTATCGGTGGATATAACATATCAAGTGGCATGTGAGACATTGGCTACTATAGAAGGGTAAAAACCATTTTGTCCCGCTTGAAACGCTTGATGCACGACTCCAGGACCGACATTTGATGAGGGGGAGCAGCACACCGTACGGGTAGCAGATGTATGTTTGGGCAAAGCCTACACGAAGAATATATGCGGGCTGTGGCCAGAGACATTGTCTCATATACATGCCAGTGTTTGGCATGTATCGTGTTGCATTGGAAGAATCGGGAACAGTGCGATGAAAAGGCGTAAGAGGTGGATTAGGATATCTGAAGGCAACAAGGGCAATAAAGATACGCGAGGTGCAGTGGACGTTACAAGCCTAGTCAAAGCAAGTTGTACATCTCTCATATAGCCTTGTATTCGCATGACAGCTCACCAACATCCGACTCGGGAAGACTCGAGCGACAAGCGTCATGAATAAGAATATTCTTCGTTGTGAGTACTCACTGCTGATATTGAAACATCTGTCGTAAACTCTAGCATGACTTAACACATCTAACCAAGACACGGGACTGACCATAATTCTGAATCCTGTTTAAAAACTACATAAGTTGAAGTCTTGCAATATTGATCAATCGACGTAAAGGTGTCTTTGCTATCCTACTGAGAGCCTATAACTGGTTGCGTTTTAGTGTTTGTATATGCGTCATGAGAAGCAACAAAACAGTACCAATTGCGAGGAATGATTTTCTGGCCCGGAAGGGCGGTGATATGATCATCAACGAGGGGGCGCTGGTGTCATCAAATCCAGATAGCACCGAAGAATTTCTTCATCGTTTAAAGGCCGTCTCTGGTATTATATTGCACCGCTGTGGCTCGTAAACACAGCACAAGAAGCCCTAGCGCGGCCTGAGTCCAGAAGTAGCCTGAATCGAATGGAGCGATAGCATGCACAGAAAATGACAGGCTAAAAAGATGAAATTGCATGTTTGGTAGTCAGAAAGTGGTACCTGAAGATACGGGGGTATTTTGTATCTGCGATGTATATCGAGTGCATTGGCATAGGTTTTCGACATTCGAAGTACAGCCAGATGTCGACTAGATATTATTTCTGGTCACGATCATTCGCGGCCTAAAGGCTAAGGGGTGAAGATCAGATATCATTTGGTTGGCATATAATCTTCCTATTCTTCTCTTGCCAGTGCATCTTACAGCTTGCGGTGTGTGGTGCGTATCAAAATTTCCTTGCTGAAACACCCTTTAGGGCCATTAATATTCTCGCATGAACATGATTTCGGACATGATGATAGACGTGTAAACACGCATTTGAATGGATTTTGGACGGTCGTCAATGTGGGCCATGAGTGCAACAAAATTTGGTGTGTACATGGAGGATTGGCGGGGAAGTTCAGGAAGCAAAATTGGTTTGGGTTTGTTGATCTCGGATCAGTATGTGCATCCGAACAAGCTGCCGAATCCCGATGTTCCTTCACCTCACGTTTGCACATTACTTGGTCAGGTCTACATAAAACTGTTCAAGAACGCGAAGCTGGTCGAGTTCAGTGAGTTTTCAAACGAGGTCAAACCAGCCCTCCATTACCCCACCGAGAGCAGGAACTTGAAGGAGCAGGACAACCTACATGGATCAATGTGATAGTACTACCGTGGGCTCTCCTCGAAGACAATTGGATTCCCTCCTGGCTGGCAACCCGTCTCATATGGCTTGTCAAGTCGAAAAATTTGGCGCGTTCTGCCCACTGGTCTCAATGCGACCACCATCTTTACAGCGCGCGCTTCCTATCTATCTCGCATTCGCATTCACTTCCTCTAACCAGTCAACCTTCCACTCGGCGATGCTTCAGGCAAGTACAATGTCCTCCCACTCTAAGGCGTTGACTTTCTCCTCCGACAGATCAGCTGCTGCGAGCTCCGCTGCTCATCGTGCTGGTTGATGTGCGTCTTGGTCGTGGACGTCAGTACCGCAGGCAAGTATGCTCTTGCTGCGGGGCCAGTCGTACTTCCTATCGAGGTGCCTCTCCTAAAATCGGTGCATGTGTCCCTCGTCATCCCCATCCTAGTCAACGACACATCTGGTATGACCGTGACCTCTGGTACAATCAAATACCCAAGGAGATTCCTTATGGACACCTACCACAGATAATACCAAGGCTTCTATACTGCACATCTGGTCTCCGCTGACAGGACATCATTACGTTGAGTTTATTGTGGGCGTTGACATAGTGCCGTTATATGTCATTTTGGTTGAGTCTCATGCGTATGTGGAGTGACCCTTAAACAACCGTTTACAGACGAAGGGGGATGGCTCAAGTCGTTCCTTCCAATACAAGAGGTCTGGCTGCAACGAGCTTAGTTCAAAGGACGCATGTCAAAATTGCGGTCAGGCGTATAGATAATAAAATATTGCAATTGATTTCCTATGGAACGACACTCATGCATCATTGTGCACATGTCAGCCCCACGAGCTTGGACAGCCTTGGGATTCTTGAAATGTTGGTAAGTCATGTGTCAGTGCAGACAAGCGGCGTATCTTAAGTCCTGTCTGTGACTATAACATATATTTATTCCTAGCCTTTGTTCTAAAGAAAAATTGCCGCACAAGCTCGTAGACATGTATGTCCTCTGGTATTTTTCGTGGTATCGCATATGTATGTACTGGTTCTTGGCCGCTATCAGACTTTGCTGTTCTTGGACCACTTTTGTTATAAAGATAGATCCTTAGCTAGCGGTGACCGGCGGGCCGCTGCAGGCACCATATTTAACGTTGATCAGCTGTGGCAGAAATCACGCCGATTTCGCGGAAGCAAATATCTGCTATAAGTTCATAAGCTCAACAACTCAGGCGCAACTTTCATCCACCTTCGTAACGCGCCATTGGCCATGTCAGCGCTGTTCATCGACATGTTCCGAGTCACTGGCGACACTTTCAAAAATATTCGCGTGTACTGTCAGTTGCAACGCTCTTTCAATTTTGTGGTCATTTTTTGCTCACGAATTTCAATGCAGGGCTTGCATTCGTGGCTTACTGGGGCATCATTCTGTTCGGATATGACACGTATGTTCCTCTTCGTCGAAAACCCACAGACGTCTGTCTGATCGTGACCCAGCGGTATAGCTGGAGGTGTCGTCTCCCAGGTTTACTTCGAGCAGAGCTTTGGTTTAGTCAACGCCGATGGCTCAATCAACAAAAGCAAGGATACTGAGGTCTCTTCCAATGTTGTTTCTGTGTTGCAGGCAGGAGCATTCTTTGGCGCTCTAGGCAGTGCGCCCATCTCAGGTTAGCCCAGCGGTGACTCCGTCTCTGGTAGACTAATACATTCCGACCATCGCGTAGCTTGGTTGGGACGGAAATTGACATTAATTGGTTTCACCGTCATCTTCGCTATCGGCGCTGTAAGTGGTTCTATCAAACTCATTATCAGATAGGCCTCTTACTCGGGTGGTTCTAGATACTTACTACGGTTGCCGGTGGTAGCCGGGGTATTGCGTACATTTACGGCGGTCGAGTCATCTCCGGCTTTGGCATTGGCGGTATCTCTGCTGTCGCGCCCGCATATGTCTCAGAATGCTCACCAAAGAATGTCCGTGGTCGCATCACCGGGTGTTTCCAGATCATGGTGGCTATTGGCGTCATGATTTCATATTTCATAAACCGTTTAGTCCGCATTCGTTCATTCTAACATGAATGGCGCTCACACTATCAAACAGTTGGTGTCGGCCTTCACATGGCGAGCAGCCCGAATGTCTGGAGGATTCCTTTTGGATTTCAGCTCGTTCCTGCAGGTATAATGTGCCTTGGTCTTTTCACTGTCAAGGTTAGTCATCCCTACACTTGTATTGATCATCGCAGATCGTCCTGCTGTAGGAGTCTCCCCGTTGGCTTGCATCTCAAGGTCGTGTTGCGGAAGGCATTGCCAATCTTGCTTATTTGCGGAGGGAGCCCTACGACTCAGATGATGTACGGCGTGAATTTGCTGAAATTGAAGCTGCTATTCGTGAAGAACAGGAAGCTCGTAAAGGCCTTGGATTGAAAGAGGCTTTCTTCGGGAAGGGCAATTTTGTCCGGTTTGTCATTGCATTTGTGATCTTCCTCTTGCAGCAATGGAGCGGACAAAATTCTGTTGGCTATTACGCACCTCAGATCTTTAGCTCCGTGAGTCTCCCATGTACCACCCTCTTCCCTCACTTACATGTCGGATTTTAGATCGGGTACTCCGGGACGACCAATTCTCTCTTGGCTTCTGGGATATACGGTATCGTGAAAGTCTTGGCAACCACACTTTTTGTGTTTTTCTTCGTCGAGAGTCTCGGTCGTAAAGCCTCGTTATTCATATCCGCCATGGGAATGGGAATCACGTTCTTCATCATTGGCGCTATTTTGAAAACACATCCTGTTGTCACGCCTCTGCCGGGCCAGTCTGCGCCACCGCCAGCACCATCTTCAAAAGGTATGGCCGCCATGCTTTACATCTACGTCTGCTTCTACTCCATGGGATGGGGTCCTCTTCCGTGGGTCTATGTCTCTGATATCTTCCCCACGCGGACTCGCCATTACGGATTGGCCGTAGGTTCTGGTTCGCAGTGGCTATGGAGTGCGTACTCAATCGTGTAAAACCTTGTAGTGTTACTAACTCAGTGCTTTAGACTTCGTTGTGGCAAAGGTCACCCCAACGCTTGAGGCTGATCTAGGATTCAAACTCTTCATGATGTTTGCTACAATTAATATTGGCGGAATGGCTGTCTTCTCCCTGTCAGTCAATTAAGGCGCTGATTGCTTGATCGATGCTTACACTATGCTCAACAGGTTCCTCCCCGAGACCAAAGGTCGTAGTCTAGAGGAGATGGACATCATTTTTGGCTCAGTAAGTGCAGAGTCCCGCGAAGCGTTCATTGAACGTGCACTCGACCACAAGGAAATAACATCACAACGATCTATCGACAAACAAATATAACCTGCTCCATGATGCGGGCTTGTCTATTACCATTGTTGTGATCTGGGATGGTTTGCGGATAAATAGTACACATACCACAACTATACTGATTTTGCTTTCCGCGCTGATATTGCTATGTCATATATGTAACTTACAAGCTGTGTGTTACCCTCACGTTCAATTCATGTATAACGTACTGTACGGCTGATGAACGTTCGAACGTTGAACTCCAGTCAAGATTCACAATTGGTTCTATTGAACACCGTATACTGTTTTTGCATTTTCATTGGCGCGCTTCATGATATCTGCACCACTCCAGGGATGTCCAGCCTTTCCTGCAGTATATTCTGCAACCCACGGGATCATGGCAGTATGACACAAGGGCAACCTGCTTCCCTTGATTTCCGGTATAGAATTGTAGAGGTTGGAGGGGACCATGAAGGGCGCATCTGTTTCCAGTAGTATACGCGGTCCGCCATCGCTCATGGCCATCTGACTGACGATGTTCGACGTATTCAGATTCGTCGAATATGTGATAACCCCTTGTACGTATTGAATTAGTTCCGATGCTTGTCGAACTCAACAATGACGGGCATACCAGTAATCCCAATGTACAAATTACAGAAATGCTGAAGTAGTCGCTGTGCGAATTCTGGCGAGTCTGTGAAACAATGTATATGTATCTTTGAAAGAAGATTTATTTAATTATCAGCCTCGGGAATCAGTGACAAGAGCGATCGCTGGCAGTACCTTGTGATCGGCAGGGACGTGCTCCATGAGAATCCTCTCCGTGTCTGCCTCCGCTTCGCGTGTGTGGATCGTGAGCGGCTTACCTAGCCTGACAGCATGATTTAACTGTCGGATAAAAACTTCTTGCTGGATTGCCCGTGGAGAGTTATCGTAGTGGTAATCAAGACCCATCTCTCCCCAACCTACGCATCGTGGGTGGGCCATCGCTTCAAGACTAAAATCTCGAATCAAATCATCGGAACCATGAGGAAATGCAGAAACATACATGGAAGCCTCAACTGCATCATTGTATGACTTCGCATCGTGCCTGGGAGGATTATCAGTTCACTTCCGTACGAAACGTCCGATCCAATACACACGGGTGAACGCCTGTCGGAATCATCTCTCAGTGAAGGGATCGAGGACAACGCACGATTGGAAACTCACCCATCACAAACCAATAATCGACACCTCCCCACTTTTGTTCCCTATCCTCTACAGTCAGTGCTGAGTCTGCAAGCTCTCTCCACGCCATCAACACAGGTGCCTCACACCATACGTCTACGATCGCCTTCACATTGCGATCGCGGTACATCTCACGCACGAAGTCATGTATAGTGTAAAGCGTCCCGTTCTTGTACTTGCTCCGGTAAGTTGAGAATGTTGATACGAGGTGAGTGTGCGTGTCAATGATGGGCTGGTCAGCAAGGGAGACATCTGCGAGTGCAGGAAGGCGGAGGTAGGTCTCAGCAGGAATGATGTTAGACTTTTTCTTGTTATTCTTGCCCATATTGCAATGGGCTGTTGTGGTGAAATGAACGTGAGGGCGCAATAGAACTGATGCTTTCAACAGTTGACTCGTGCGAATGACATGGTTACGAGTTACAAGCATAAGGTCAAGAGCAAGTCAAAAGTGTGTAATCGAATATAGCTAGTCTAGGCCGTGAGGTTACAAATAAATAAGTACTTGAACGATTTTATCGTGATGCAACATATTATACATGTGGTACGCTGTCTCTACTAGTACGTATGGCAGATCATTAATCATTGCTTGACCATGAAGCGCAATCTATGAGAAATATCAACGTGCAGTTCCACTGTGACAATTCGACCATAAGGTGCCGTGCGCAAAATGACTCAAATCCAATTGCAATGTGTGACTGGGAATAACCAGCGTATCACCAGGGGTGTACACAGACCGATGGAAATCGACAGGGATGCGGAGGAGAAGTTGTCCCTCAGGACCTTCAACCCACCCTTCCTTGTTGGGGGCGAAAGAGGCTGGGACGGGTGAATCTTGGAGAAAGGAAAACGCCGAACAAAGGGCATGAGTTGGATTGGAAGAGAAACATATTGTAGGTCTTCCAGATATAAGGCGTTGGTGCCGATTTACAAAATCTAAATCCCATACCCGGATGGTTGTGTCATATGAACCAGACACAATACGTTTTCCATCCAGTGAGAATGCGACGGAGTATACGGCCTTAGTGTGACCTTGGAGGGGGGCACCCAATGCATTGCCAGTTTCCACATCCCATACTCGGACCGTCTTGTCTGATGAACCAGATGCAATGAGTTTTCCATCAGCTGAGATCGCGACCGACCAGACGCGGTGAGTGTGACCTTGGAGAGGGGTACCTATTGCCTCGCCGGTCATTGCGTCCAGCACCTGGATTATTTTGTCGTTTGAACCAAACACTATGCGTCTTCCGTCTGGTGAGATCGTTAAAAATAGAATAGCATCAGTGTGCTCTCGGAGAGGACCCAAAGCCTCGCCGGTCTCTAGATTCCACACCCGAATGGTCTTGTCATCTGAACCAGACACGATATGTTGTCCATTCGGCGAGATTGCAACAGACCGAACAACACCAGTATGCCCTTCAAGAGGGGTAAATGATAATTTGCCAGTCTGTGCATCCCACACCAGGATTGTTCCTATCGCCCGAAGACACAATACGTTGGCCATCCGGCGAGATTGCGACAGACAGGACGTATGTGGCGTGCCCTCGGAGAGGAGGACCTAATGCCTGCCCAGTTTCCAAATCCCACATCCGGATCGTGTGATCGTTTGAACCAGATACAATGAGTTTTCCATTCGATGAAATTGCGATACACCGAACGGCCTCACTGTGCCCTCGGAGTGGGGCACCCAATGGCTCGCCAGTTTCCATATCCCACACCTGGATTGTACCATCGAATAAACCACACACGATACGTTTTCGATCTGGTGAGATTGCAACCGACATAACGCCGGCATGCCCATGGTGTCTATTTTCCGTCGGGGACCACCGTGCGATATGACCAGCAACAACCCGAGGAGTGTGAGGAAACTTTGCGGCAAATTTCCTGAATATCGTCGACTGCATTGGAGCAAATGGCAGAGCGGACAAGTATAAATGAGGAGTGCTGTGTAAAATGGTGGTCCCGAAAGTTTGAATAAAGTGCAGGGCATCCCTAACATCGTCGCTGGTATGCATATACTCAGCATTATCCTGTGAGCATAAACAGGCATGAGACTCCGTGCGTCCCAAAAATGAGCTACGACTACGTACCATAAACCAATCTGCGACAGATGAGAGGGAGCGCGCTGTACTGTTAAGGGCCCTGACTAGAGTCAGTGCTTCCAGCCAGAACAGGAAGCGCTCTCCATCGAAAAAGGCCTCGATTTCCTTAGCAAGCAATGGCTCGAAGGACGTGGCTTTCACATGTGTCCCCCAGAATCGACACGAGTAGGACAACTCCGTCGGAATGAAGTCCTTGACTCGTGTCTCTAAATCAGGGACAGCATAGTTGGGAAAATAAGAGCTTTCCAAAGAGCAGATGTTGAAGCGAAGCCCGCGCGCCATGATCCGCAGCGAGGCAATGGCGAGGTCCCTCTGTACTGACGACACATCAATGGAGAACTTGCCACTTCGTCTCCTCTCTGTGAGAAAGTCGTAGAAGGAAGAGTGGAGGGGTCGTATAGGAATGTCAGGATCCGCAGTGCCGATGACAAGCGAGCCTAGTGGTCCCATGACCGCCTCGACTTTGTAACGGTCATCCTCACTTTGGAAAATGGAGTCGCATGGCGTTGAAGGCAGCCATGGGAAGCGGTTCCGATGATGCAATAATTTGCCCCATCACAGAGCGAAACATAGGGATCGCTTCCTCCTCCTCATCCTCTGGTATAATTTCTCCTAATATGCGTTTATACATATCATCCAATAGTTGAACTCCTTTTCCAAATGTCGCAGAGACCACGGAACGGAGGCGGCGTATTGGGTCCCCCACTATGGTCGTATTTTTGATGTGCGCAGAGGCAAGACGAGCCCATTCAAAAAGACCATCAGATTTCTGCGCAAGCATGTTGATGTCCGTTGCCTTCAAATCGGCACTCACGCCTGGCCAGCTTATCGGAGAGGTAAAGCTGGATGTCATGTTCTGCAGCGGCAAACGAAATATCATCCATGGAGACATGAAGAACATGTGGCAAGCCATGCAGGGTATCGTGGATGTCTCGGAGTAGACGAGAAGTAACGAGAATACGGAAATAGGAGGAGAATTTTTTTGGTTGAGAGGAGGAAGCACCCGACGTACAAGCAAGTAGCTGGAGAATTTGTTCCCGGGATCTGGCTGCACCACTCTCGTCCAACGCGTCAATGACTATTAATATGGGTTGAGTAACGGTGGGTGAGGTCTTGTCTATTGGTTCTACGATGAGCTTTTGCCATTGTCTTGTGATGTCCTGGGTGTGCCTG
Source organism: Suillus occidentalis (assembly GCA_016628085.1). Lineage (NCBI taxonomy): Eukaryota > Fungi > Basidiomycota > Agaricomycetes > Boletales > Suillaceae > Suillus > Suillus occidentalis. The sequence goes on from JABBWB010000054.1 coordinate 16,386, forward strand.
ATCTCGTTGTCATTTTGAACTACATGTGCTATTTCTCGCCGCAGGAAAAGATTGTCGTCGGCCAAGTCGCACGCGATCGTGGTGACTATCCTTTCGTGGCGGCGATTTGCTGTGCGGATCGAAGCAGAAGCAGGCGCCCAGGCGACCAGACTCATGAAACCAGTTGGCGATTGTATGGGCGATGGCTGATTTGCCTTTCCCTGCTGTGCCAGATAGCCATAAAACGGGGGGCACATCTTCCCCAGTGTTGTTGATCCAAGACTTGATCTCGGTCAAAATGCCTTCCCGAGTGCCTTTGAGGCAAAGCTTAGATGTATTCAGTCCAGCACCAGGTCGCATACTCCAGGTTGCTCAAAGCCAGATCCTCGGCTAGGTCACAGGTCAGCGAACGTCAGAAGATGCAGATGAGTCTGAAGCATATGCTTACCTGCACGGTGGATGAAGATGACGGTGTCACGAGCCACTTTATCTCGGAATTGCTGCATGAGGACTTGTCGAGAACCTGATTGTAGCTCTGAATCGAGGAATCTGTTTCATTGATGACATGCTTGCGAAGTCTTTTCCCTGTTCAAAGATACTGAGTCCTGGGTAGCAGCAAGGGTGAAACTACTCACAGAAATTCTTAGTCTCAGAGTAATGGACGATGAAATCAGCGCATTCCTGCGTCTGTTGTGCGATCTTGAGATATATCGGTAGCACAGATAAAATATTCTGCAATTCCTTCTCTTCAGTCATCAAGGCATAAACCTCCGAGATCTTCTCGAGCAGACTGTATACAGCAGCATCACGGTCTGCCTGATCAATGATGATCTGTCATCATGACATTCGTCATAACCTGCCAAGCTGAGGAAATGGAAATAAGCGCACCTGAGATGCGCCAGTCAAAATAGTCACTGCTCCCTTTAGATAGGGATGAATCTACATCAAGGTCAGCCATATACTCAACAGAGATTGATATATGTACTTCTCCAATGCGCTCAGCAACAGAGTTGAATGTCTTCAGTGGCCCAAGAATCGCGGTCCATATATCGATCTCAGTGAGAACCGTCTGAACGTTGTCGGTATTGGAGGCCGCATTGTGGACGAATCCCGATAGTGGACGAATGCCTGAAACACCTCTAGCGGCATCCTGGATTCTTTCATTCACGACTTCCGAGTTAAATGGTTCGGGCTGGATGGTAGACTTTGAAAGGCGTGCCTCGGTGGCTGGAATTACACCTACCTGGGTCATTTGCATAGGAGCAAGATACCGTCTGCTGGGTATGGCATCCGCAGGTGAAGGGCTCAGAGAGCGCCCATTATTTTGGGCGCAACGGCACTGGTTGATTAACTTGTCCCAAAATTTGCGACAAAATCCAGAGCGTCGTCTGGAAGATCCTGTTTGCGAAGGTGGGGGGAAGGACGGCTGCAACGATGTCATTATGACATCAACACAAGGGTGACGACTTTCCATACATCTTGTCTGGCTGCCGTCCTGCCCCTTCTCTGTGGCAGATGGGGGTCTGACGGAGCAGTGTCTTCGTTCATTGAGTAACTTTGAACAGAAGGTTGGGTTTGAGTCTGAAGAGATATCTGGGTGGTTGAATGACAGCACGTAAAACAGCCAGACAGCTGCCTAGCGAGTTATATAACGAATGCGCGCTTATCCAAGGGGTCCATTATAACGGAAGGAACTTCAAAGTTCACCGAATCTGATCGAGATGAATTGCGGTTACCGAAGTCCACGAGGGTACTTGCATGCTCCAGGTGCCAGTGCTCATCCGAATATGTTTAAGCGTCCTCAAGCTCTACACTCATTGGTGTAATTAGCTAGCTTGTGACCGCAGCACACCTACTCTTGCCGCCTGTGATGGGCGCCCATAGCACTGCCAACTGCCCACTGCCCACTGCATGCAGGCTGCCAGCCCCACTTTGAAACACCCTAGTATGTAACCAGTGATTAATCGTACTCTGATCTGGTCAAGCAAGTAATACGTTCCACCCACCACATAACCCATACGCCCGATTGCTCATCCTGACAGTATTGACTGGCAGTTGTTTTATGAGTATAGTGCCCTCTGTCAACCAATATTGAGTATATTCACCCCAGCGCTGAAGCCTCGTGCCAGTGAAAGTAAATGCAGTAGCCTCACAAATCACGATGGAAGCCCCATGTGCATTGCGCAATCAGCCTCGAGTCTGCTATATATGAATTGAGATATCACTGGTGTGTTATAGTCTCAGGTAGCCAGACTTTGACAAAAAGAGGACAGTTGATCATGCCAGTGGTCGCAGGCTGTCACGGTTGCAACGGAGGTTAGGTAAATGAGTGCAAGTTGCCGCAAATGGGGATTTCCGACAAAGCTTGGTACTTGCAGCATCGTTTAGTAAGTACAAGAAATAACAATCATTCTCTTCTTCAACGACAGCAACGGCGACGAACACGTCTAAACTAATTCGAGCGCAGTGACCGCCCGTCACTACGCGACGAATCCTGTATGAACACAAGAAGTCAGAGCCAGACAATAGGTGGGTTCGCCGCTAAGTGGCCATATGATCGTTTATGTTCATGTTCTTTATTCCTGTTGCATTTGCACTCGATGCATCCAGAGTCCTCAGAGAACTGGGATGATGATTTCGAATTCCAACGGAGTAGTAACGAACCGAACATCCTCGGCAAACGTCAGACGGCTGCAGAGCCCAGATTGTCTGTCGCGAGTTCTGCCTTTATTGAAGATTGGGACACCGAAGGAACCCAGCAGAACATTAAACATTCATCGTCCATGGTACTGGGGGACAGAAAGAACTATTCTGCGCCTGCACTTGAGGAATGGGCTGAGCCAGGGCCATCAACCCCCACAAAGCGCTCTACAACCCAAGCAGAGAACTGGGATGACGACTTCGAGGACAGGACTGAATTCCCTACTAAACGGCATCCCCATACCTACTCTCTAAAAACACGCCATTCATATCATACTCCTCCTCGCCTCAAAACTGCGTCTGACCCCGAGAATTGGGATGACGATTTTGAAACAGACAAGGCCGACACTACCCCAATGACAAAACGGACGCGTCAGGAGGCGTATCCAGACTCGTCGGATGACGAGGCTGAACTTGGGTTCACAGATAAGGAAGAGGACAGAACTGTTACGGCTCGCAGCCAACCGCAGCTTAAGTTGAGACAGTCCCCGCCGCCGCCTGTGCCTGCACTCCCTCTGTCATTCCTCTCACCTGTCGAACCATTTCCGCGCTCTCCGACCGTATCTGTGTTCTCAATACCGACTACAAGCGGGCGTAACTCAGTTGGATATACGTCCACATCACATCTGGCATTGAGGCCAAGCGTTTCAGGTGGCTCGCTCGCTATGCTGCCACCCAGTCCACCAATACACCGTGAGCGACGCAGACTGCGGAAAAAGTCACGTCCTCCGCATATAGAGAACAATGTGTTCGAGTTAATTGAGGAGCAGCGTGACTCACCTCCACCACTTCCACCATCCACTCCCGAGCGACCATCTACTTCGCCCCTCCCTCAATCTGACACAGGTTCAACTGGCCCACAGAAGACGCCTCTCCTCTCACGCATCGGTTCAGTCAAGAGGTGGGGTGTGCGCAAGAAGCGAGCCAGTACGGGGCCAGCAGAGGTGATGATGCACGAGCTCAGGCACGAAGACCAAGAGCATACACCACGCCCAACTAGCTCGCTCGCGTCTGTCTCTAGCCCTAGCACGCGACCGAGCTGGTTTTTTCGCTCTGGCGGCGCCCCTGGGTCTGGGTCCCCGCCGCCTCCACCCACCGCTGAACTTAAGCATGAGAAGAGCATGAATAGCATGTATTCGCCCGTGCTGTCAACACCCAGCAAGCTTTCAAAGCGCAAGTCGAGCAAGATGCTTGATCCAAGTAGCAGCAGTGAGGTCGTGGGGACACCCGGAAAGCCCTCGCTTTTCTCCACGGCTAGGAGACCCACTTCCATGCAAGTCCCACAGGGAAAGGTCATCTCGACTTCTACAGGGACACGGCATACTTCATATGGCTCATCAGTTGGTCGTGCGGCATCCAAGACATTTGGCCATCCCAATGAGAGTGTGGAAGATCTGCAACCTCGAGAGGGTAGTCGGGGTTTCATGGGTGGCATGCGGAAAATTAGCCTTGTCAACGGCACAAAGCATAAACGGAAGAAGAGTGCTGCCGAGGTTACATCCCTCCCACCAGTCCCTATGAGCCCACCACCTCCACTCCCTGACGAGTCCCGAACATCCAGATCAATTACTTCCCCCAATAGAGCTACAACCACCATCCCCGCCCAGGACCCTCAACGGGGCCACTGCGTCATATTCTGCGCCAATTAATATTAGCCAGGGTGTCGAGTCGTTATTTGTGCCATCGAGCAGTGCTCCTGCATCACTATCTCCAAAGTCTAGTCCTGTCTCTGCAAGCCGCACATCTCCTGGCAAAGCATCATCCCCTCAATCTGCATCATTAGGACGGGCTACCCAGGTTCCCCCCTCATCATCATCTGGTGTCGCTATTCCTCGGAGAAACTCTCTGGGTGACCTCAAGATTCCAGCGAGAATTAGTCAAGCTCAGATCAGCCTTAAACGCGACCTTGGGATGGTGAGGGAATTTGCAGCAAGTGTTGATAGTATGTACCATTGCAGCTTTCACACATGCCTTGACTGAATATCTCCTCAGAACTTAAAGAACTGCAAGCAATACACCATCACCTAGTCGCCGAGGTGCACACCATCCTGGAGAGTTCTCCTCTATCCCGAGCGACTTCACCCCACATGGCTCATCTTGCCCGCCCCAGATCTCGACTGCGCTCTAACACCGAACCCAAGTCTAGCTTTTCAGGGCACAAGCATCTAGCGGCAACACTAAATACCATCACAACCAAATACAAGATCCCTTGGGAATGTGCCGAATTGCTGATTGAGCTCGGCGGAGGCGCGCCTTCCCCTGCTTCTCCTCAGCCTACCAATGTATCCGCACAAGCTGCGCAGAGTGATATCGACCTCCGGAAGAGCCGGGAGCGGGCGGTTACCTTGTCAGGCGAGGGGTCTGGGCTGCCCTCGGGATTCGTTGCGTCGGCTGCAACGGGACAGTCCAATCTGTCATGGCGATCATCATCAGGGCGTCACGATCTCACCCAGCGACAGCTCATTCTCTTGCGTGACATCCTCAACAGCACAGATGGTGCGCTTCCTGACGATGCATTGATCCCAGAGGAGACACGTGTCAATCACCAATGGCGGTGGGGAGATGCGATGAGCAGCACGGTTACGCTTCCCTCTGAAGACTCAATGCAAGCTTCGCAGGATGGAAAGAAAAGGCGGCATAGCCGAATGGGCATGAGCGGGCTAAGAGATATGCTGCGGTCACTGAAGCGGGGCCATTCAGGCCAGCCGCCGCCGCTACCTGCATCCACCACGTCCCTAAGCACTCAATCATCTATGGGTTCTCAGAGCCAACATCATTATCCGCATGTGCATCTATCTCAATCACATGCCCAGCGAAGCTCCAAATTGAGTACTGGACCAGAGTCAGCGCGCCACACTCGGGATGCACCGAATTCGCCGTACAGTGGCCAGTCTTTAAAACACAAGACATCCCCACGCCGACCCTCACTCGCGTCTATCTTCCGCCTGGGGCAGAAGAACAAGAATGTATCGTCTGGTGCAGAGTCTTCACTGGATAGCGCCCATGGTTCGCGCTGTGCAAGTCGAGGCAGTGCTACGACAGAAGAGGAAGATTGGGATCAGATTGACTCTGTCACGGATCTTGATGGAGCGGCGAGAGCACTGGGGATCGATGGGTCTGCCACTATCAAAGGAAAGAAGGGACGCTCTCCTTATCTTAATCATTCTCATGACATGCGCCCAATGTCACCTAAGCGGGCGGCGTGTTCCTCTCAGACGTCATTGAAGTGCGAGCCATCCCTTCGCTCGATACGGCCAATGCGATCGACTAGACTGTCGAACGTGGAGGAGGTGGTTGATGATCGTCAAACACGCTCGAACTCGAAAGCTCAGAATCGCGTTTCTCTACCACGAACGAGCCCTTCGCGACCACCGTCTCGGAACTATAAGCTTGCAATGTCGGGGTCTGTACGATCTGCTCCTCCACAGCCGCCGGACGGTGACTCTTCGCTATTTTCCGAATTCAAGTTGTCCATGACACCGGAAAATATTAAGCCGCTGCTCGACAATGCGAAGGAGGTGCATCTACGTTTAAATGAGTGTATCCGGGAAGTACGCGCGCTGCTGGACGCTTCTACGAACTTGCCATCATCGTAGTCCCATTCATCGCACTTCACATGGACTTCATCATCATTGCATGCATGGTCACGTCTGTAGATATCTCGTGTGTGCCTTTCTTTCTTTGGTTGTTTGTGCTTGAAGCTTGATAATTGATAGTTTACGATGATATTTATGACAACACAGTACATGCTTACATTACACATGTGCAATATGAAACAACTTGAACTTCATGCCATGTTTTTGGAGCCATGTCATCCGCAAGATCTGAAGGAACAGGACTATTTTGATTCTAGTAATACAGACGAACCAGGCAATGACTAATTCCGACGTTGGAAAAAAAACATTACTGGAAGCCTCTATGTACGAATGGAGGAGTGTGATCGTCCACATCTGAAAATGTATCAATGAGGTATTTGTCTTAGTATAGAATGGCATACTAACTTGCAATTGTCATCCGCAAGGAAGTCTTTAACAGTAGCTGGATTGTCAGAATCACCGAATGAGCTGGTCATCTTCTTTCGAATGATATGATCTTGCAACTTGAAAATATCGAGCCGTGTATCAGTCGCGCGGAGAGATCTTCTGCAGCGGTCTCTGAGTATGGCGAGATATTGGGGATCCATCGCAGTAGTAAGTGATGGGTTCATCTCAAGAAGTCTAGACAATAACGCTGCGGATTCTCGCTCTGCTTCAACGAGGTCCTCTTCTGCTTCCTGAAGAATGAGCTGACGGATCTTATCAAGCCTTGTGCTGTCCTCTTGTGCCCAGTGTGTCTCAAAGAGGTTTAAACGTCGGCGATCACGGATGGCCTCCTTGTCGCGAACAGCAAGGGAGAAAGATTGAGGGCCAAGCGCATCCATATACTTCAGAAACTTGACATCGGGCTATCAGGGTAAGTGTAGTATAATAAGTTATGTATGTTTTCAGAAAAAAAAAACAGGGGGCCTACCTCTCCCTTCATATCTTCAATAGAATTGTCACAGCCAGATCTACTCAACATGCTCTCAAATTCATAATTGCCTTGATATGATGGTATCTGACGATACGGATGGAAAGGACGATAACGACCGCCGACGCGATGCTGTTTATGACACTGAGTTGGAGTCGTTGATCCAGCCCTGCCTGAGATACCGCTGGAATCCTTGGAATCACATCAGTGAATTGATGAGACCTTGGTATTGTAGCCGTGCAAACTGTAGAAGGATATATTTCTGCTCCTGCAAAACATGAACATATATACCGTGATAATCTTTTTTTGTAAATACATAGCTATTGATGCCTGCAAACTCAGAGTAACATGAGCAGTGTGCAACAACGTGATGATACTCCTGCATTGCAGCCGACGAGGGGTGGTAGGATACTGGTGGTAATCATTTTGAGCATTGTCGTTTGGTTTTATTATTGCTTAGCATCATAACCTTATCCATGACATTCTCGTGGAAAGTGCCTTCCGCACTCGTCAACAGATGTACAATCACGTGCGACTTTGTGTCAAAATCGTGAACTGTGCCAATGACGAGCAACGTAGGACAACAGCGTGCTCCCCTCATACCTCTCGGATGCTTTCGTTTTTCGTCATATATATCTGCGTTGAAAGATCATTCAAGGCCTTCCCGTGGGGGGTGCCTTTGGCATTTGTCAACAGTTCGACAGTACCATTAAAATGTTCATTCATATTCCGAGGATGACTCAAATGAACGGCTCCTTTGACGGTGCGTGTTTTTACGTAGGATGGAGGTATAGTTAATATCTATTCATAAACACATCCAACGTCACCTTCAAGAAGTAACGAGTGTCTTCCTTCTACCGTGACATGGTCTGGCTAGGGGAGACTAGGCCAGATCTAGCCGTCACGGATGCTCTGTGCAAAATGGACATCAACTTCAAGACTTGAGACCGAAGGGTGCAGGTTGCCAAAATTAATGTTCAGGTTCTCGACTCTCGAGGGCATCATGGACTCGGAGTGGAATTAATTCGGAAAAGACCAGTCGTCTCGTCAATAATATATTCATTTGTTCATCTGATGGTGATATGCATATTCGGCCATGTCATTACTGCTCGTGACTACCAGATATCAAAAAGAGAGAGTATCATCCAAGTCATCATCGAGAACTTCCTCCTCGCCCAATCCGACTCGCTCAATATCATCAGAGTCATATTCACCTCCTGATTCGAAGTCTGAGTCCTCCTCCGAGTCACTTTCAAGTTGTTCATCCTCATCCTCTTTGCTGCCACCGCCCTCACCATCGATTCTAGCGTCATCCGAGTCGACGTCCATATCTTCCACTTCAACTGGTGATGTTACCGACTCGAGGCTAGAACAGTCTCTGACAAGCTTCCTCAAAGTTGCTGGGTGCCCTACGCCCAAGTCGGTGTAACGTAAGAACATATCGCGATCGGCGAAACTAATTCTGACAGATCAGAGTCATTAAACCGCAGGAAAGATGCTGCACTCACATCCCGACATAGTATTCCTCCCAGTCATCAAGTTCATCCTTGGCTCGTGCTAACGATTTCCCGTGGCGAAGTGAAGTTACGCCGCGCCCTGAAACGAATGCAGGAATTAAATGGCATCCTCGAACCACCTGGCCTGGATCTAGAAAGCCGAATGCATCATAGTCTGACTCCTCCACAAACGCCAATTTGGGCAGGCGAGCGCGCTGCATGCCTGACTGATAGTCGGATGATATCAATGGTGCGAGCCACCTAACATGTAGGACCTCCAAGTGCTGTTTCTCAGTTCGGCTAACACCCGGGTCATCGAGCCACGTCTCCATGTGGTAAATCCCCAGTACACGCGCATACCAGTATGGGTGGCTGGGTGAGACTTCTCCTGAGAGCACCATAAGATCTGCACTGGTTCTGGGGTTAATAGTATCGTACTCGCGCCGCATATCGTAGGTCGTATAGTATATCTGCACGGTTTTGATCGAGTATACCGTATTGTTAGGAATGATGACCGCATTTCGTTCCTCGGCCGAAAATGTGCGGTCGCAATGACTAACATCTAACTTCGTCAGCCGATATAAAATGTGATCCTTGAGTTTCGGGATGAAGTTCTGAAAGCTGTCATAAGTAAACTGATGGGCGGACTGAGCCAAGAATGTTATTTTCACCTTAGTAGCTGGATCATCATCATATTCTCGGAGGAATTCGAACAACGAGACTGGATCATTTCGATTGGACGAAATAAAATGATGACCTTTGTACAATGCTGGAGGAGGACAGTCGGCTGGTGATTGGTTGATCGAGGCGGAGACACCTCCTGCTTCCGCGACTCGCCGTAGTATACGACGCCGGCGTTCATGTTTCGCTAGCTGCGCCGGAGTATCTAGCTTGCTAGTAAGCGGATAGAATGCCTTCAAGGCTCTATGTGCGAGTTCCCCCTAGCCAATTTGAATAACTTCAGAACCATTTTTGAGATAGAAAAAATGCTTACAATCTGAGTGGTAAACGAATCCGTCGTACCAAAGAGCTTGATGGTTTGCACGTAATCGCCCATTGCGTGAAACTTGTAGGTGCTCAAATTGAACGTCTTGACCCTGGTGCCTTTAAATTCCGAAGAACTGTCGTTAGGTCTAGCAGTGGCACGCTGAGCAAACCTTCGTTGGCGCGCTGCCTTTTCTTTAGGTAATTCTACAGCCTCAAAAGCAGTGCAGGTGAAATCTCGGAACTTCCGCAACTGTTTGGAGAGGATCTTGAACGTCTCCTTGAGGAAACCAAGGCTCGACTCTGAGTGAATTCGCAGCTTCGCAAGTGCGTGCCATTGAGCGAACCTGAATAAAAGAGACTGCACGACCGTATCATGGGTATCAGGAAATAACCCTTCGAACACAGGTATTGCGCACTGGACAGAGCCGAGTCAGTAAGGCAGGTAGAAAGTAGTCGAATTGAGTAAGACCAAACCTGCAATATGTCTTCAAAGTCCCGTGCTGCCAATCTCTTCATCTCGGATGTGTTGTTCGTAAAGGTTCGAATCACCCCACTACTGAAGGTCGGAACCTGACGGAATCTATTATCGGACAGAATTTATTACGTGGAATTAGTATAATACAAAATTCACCTACCTCGCGTCTAGCACTGCTACCAGGTTATTCCCCCCAGGAAGTGAGTAAAGAATCCTGACGAGGTGTGTGAACACGGCCTTCCAAGTGCCCAACTCGCATTCGTGCATAAAGTCCACAACGAGCATCTTGAATGGGTCAAGGCCGAACGCCCCCAACTTCTCAGCAAAAACGTTCTGCGAGTCGCTTGTCTGAGCCGATCAAGGAGAACGATAGACAATTCACGCTTACTAGAACAGGCACCCATGACCCCTCAGCTCCGAGCAACTCTTCAACCTTCAAACCGTCCACTGTAATTCCCGACTTGTAGATATACTCTCGTGCCCTTATAACGTTAGTCGAGACGTAAACCCGAAGATTATTTATGCGACTCCTCGTATCTTGAAGAAGGCCGAGAGAAGGGAACAGACTTTTCGGTGTGAGACAACGGGGACACGGGCATTTGCCCATGTCTTTGATAGTGGCAATTAAAACTCTGAAATTCATCAATCAACATGCTCGTTTTCGCAGATAGAACGTACTTTTCAGGGTAGTCGGCCGAATATGTAAATATACGAGGAAAAATCCTGCGTAACACGCCGTCAGCGCATTTCAGCACAATGCCATGGCGGTATGCATGAAGAAAGTCTTCATCTAGTAGAATATCCCAACACGCATGAAAAAGTTCACGTCGACAGTGGGTGTGAAGGGCAGCCATCCCACTTTTGGATATGCGAGGCAAGCTGCTCAGAATGTCCTTGACTTTATCCGGGAGCTGATAGACAACGTTGATAGCAATCCTTAAAGGTACATCAGGGAAACTCACCGACGGTAGAAATCCCACAAGGTGACATGCGCCGGACTTTGGTGCAGCGCGAGCATATTTTGTCAGATTGCCGAAATACATATACAGGGGCCAGGCCTTCGCTGTTCCGAAGTTTGCGAGGTGCGTCGCATCTGAAAAGAACATGAGACTAGCAACCACCCGTTCCAGTTTGCATCCAGGCTCCCTGGGGAGCTTCTGCACCTCGTCTTGGGCATCTAGCCAGGAGTCTGAGGTGTATAATTCGTCGAATATTCTCTCTTCGTGATTGTCCAACGGATCCTTCCACATGCGCTTGAAGGGCGAAAGGTGGAATGCGTTTGCTTGAATGTCTGTGAAAGCTGAACGAATCACTTCAATCAACGGACGGAAGTGGAATCCAGTAACGGAAAAAAGTTTCGCATCGTCTTCCTTTGATTTTGTGGGGATCTTGATGGTGACGTCGGCCTGTATCCAGTCATCTGGAAACTCTACCTCCCTCCTGTTGGTATCGTTGTCTAATTCTCGCAGACTATTCTGCACTGAGAAGTTCTCGAAGTGCTTCAATTCAAAATCTTCTGCTAGCATCACGTCTTCGACGAGACGGTTGACTTCAACCACGGATTTCTTGTTGCTACCCGAATTCATCCAAGACATGAGTCGATAGACAGTCATGTTAGGAAACGGGTACGGAGGTGGGAGGATGCCTGAATTAGTAGTCTCTGGCGGGGCTGTCGGACATGTAGTTGAAAGTAGTGAGGAGGGGATGAATTTATCTGGCTCATAGGACGGGCGACGAGGGTAGAGTCGACAAAGGCCCAGAGAGTTGAAGCTTGTCTGAAGTGTATCTCGTAGCGTCAGTAGAACCCTCCGGATCCTAGATTGAGGTGGGGCTGAACTTCGAGAAGGTCCGGAAGTATCGATACTATCATCCAAGTTATTGGCGTCCTCGTCAGAAAGAGTGACGTCTTCAAAATGTCTAAGTATTCGTCTCAGACGAGCTGGCGGGTGCGGTGGTTCTTCTGATGAAGCAAAGAGCAGAACAATTGAGTTATCAGTCTACTGGGATGACTCAAATGCATACCTAAAACATTGGTGTCCGCAACTATGTCATCAATATCAAGCTGCTGCTGCTCCGAGTCTGATGCGGGTTCTTGCCGGAAGTGCTCCAAGTCCGAGTCAGGACCCGCCGCTGAGCTGGTAGACATGCCAGCCTCGCTGACTCGGATTTGGCTCGGGTACCTGCGACTTGACGGTCCGCACGGAGCAATAGGTTTCAAGCGGTCCACGGCATGCTTGCCAACTCGGATGGGCAATATCTTCCATGAATTATATGCGATGACAGGACTATAATCGTACTAAAAACTCACCGAATTTGAACCTGAACTGCCAACTGAGCTTAGCTTTGCGGCAGGTCCGAGTCGTGCCAGAGTTCTGGCCGCTGCATCTTTCGCCCTCTCTTGTCTTTTCTGGTTGCCGATGACGCCCGACCGCTGGTAGTACTTGCATGTTGCTCGATGTCTAGTGAGTCCCCGACTATCAGTTGCTTTTTCCCAGGGACAGCCTGGAGCCTTGCAGGATAGTAGCATCAAATAGATGACGAATGAAAGATTAAGAACAACTTGAAGGCATAGACGTTTTTTGCACATTCGACGAGCAAGAATGGCGACTGAGGCTAAGTCACTATTACTAGTAGTTGATAAATGACCCAGACGGTGACTCAGCGCTCAGCCATGATAGTAGTTAGTCACCTGACACACTCCATCACAAGCAGGGCCTTCAAGCCCACCCAGCGTAAATGGTACAACTCCTCCATTTGCAATCAATATAATTTCCGAATTTCCGAACTGTCAAGAGATACATGCATCTTCATGGATCATCTACTAAGAGTTATACTTCTGACCTAGAAGTCGCTACAAGAATCGAGACTCGAGTCCGTGGCCCGCCGGGTGGTCAAGCTGCTAGCTGATCATAGTGCATAGCAGTATTTACAACGGTCAACATGTCAGAGTCTCAAACAAGCCAAGAACACCTGTATTATAATGATCAGTATTGCGAACTTGAAAGACCAATATGTTCAATATCGCCTCACCTCAACCATCGGCCTCAAAGTCGGAGGAAACATCTTCCGTCTGACCACTCAGAGCCTCCCCTCCAGACTGGGATGAGGTTACACTCTCAACCTGATCAAGGGTCAAGTCGGCGACAGTGAATGCTCGGAAATTGTGACTGTATGCGCCTACGCAGAAATCCGTAGCAGCTTCGAGCTCCTCCACACTATGCCCAACCAATACTTTCTGAAGAACAGAAGTTTCCGCGGCACTGATGGCATATTTTGCAAGTTCATCTTCAATAAGCATTTCACGAAGTTGCTTGTCTCGATCCCTTGCCTCAGCTGCCCAAGCCATAGCTAGAGCGGACAAGCGCTTGTGTTCGCAATCTGCCTCCTTTGCAACGAGAGCTTGACCGACGATAGTCTTGGGCAAAAGTCTCAGACAACGCTTAAGGATTTCTTTCCCCTGAGATTGAACTCTTGTCAATATTTATAAATGAGTGCGCATTAGGCTAACATACGTGTTCGATATCTGACACACTTATGTCCGTCTCGCCGGAATCGAGACACCTTTGAGAAAACCGAAGTTCCAATGCATTAGGCACGAGACCATGGGGTTGTTCAAAAGGCCTGAACCTCTTCTTTGCACGCCCCACAAGGCTAGGCAGGCGGTCTATTATAGGAGGAAGACGCGGGAATGCGAGTATGTCATTTTCTGAATTCGAGATGTCGTCGGATGGTATTCGTCGACGTTTAAGGGGTGAACTGACCCGGGAATGTTCCGCGTCGCGTTCCCTGGTCCTGTCATTGCGGATATGATAATTCTGCGGTGGTTCAGGTGGGGAGCTGGGTGGTGTTTGAACAAATCCTCGAGCAAATTGAAGTTCATCGCTGCTATCGTGGTCAGGAATAGACTGCCCGACAGAGCTTGGAGGAGTAGTTGGATAAGTGGTATGCATATTACTTGCCACTAGAAGGGTCCCTTGCCAGTGAGGGTTGGTTCATAAACCAGTTGGCGGAGTTCTAAGGATGGTGAGAACTCAGAAGCCAGAATGTAGTACAGGAACTTCTTGCTTGTCAATGAAGTGACCTATGTGGGAATTGGATGTCGAACCTTCTGTTTCGAGGTTTGTGTACACGCTGCATCTAGTACTTGACTGAGTCTCATCTGGAAGGTGTGTCCTGACTGTTCGGACCTGAGTCACCAGTTGATTTGAAACGGCCCGTGACAGTCGACAAAACGATTATCCAGCAGGACTCCAAGTCACAAGTTGGCAGATCCGCCTTAGTCACTGAGACAGGCTGGCCACCACTTTGATTTTCGATTGACAAATCTGACTCGGAGCTTCCGAAACGACGATTCCGAACCTGGTCACGGTTAGTTTTCAACTTGAAATCGTGAGTCAAGACACTTACTAGCTGAATTTTCAACATCTTCCACTCGAGCCTCCCTCAAGTCTCGGGCCGACTCTGAAGCGAATCGGAAATTCAGAGCTCATTGGAACGACATCATGGTAGATCGAATGATTACTAGTCGGACCACCACTTCCAAAAATTGAAATTTGCGAGTCTTGAATGGGAATGATTGTGAGTCAGAAGCTTTGGTTCGAACCTCGTGTGCGCTGGCAGGCCCGCTCAAAGTCTCTGAGTAGAACTTCCTCGCGATACGGGCCGTGTACTAGAAGGTGCGCTACGGATCGATCCATTTAATGATGGATGTGTTCGTCCTCGCTCAACTAATCTTATCCACCAGTCATGATCATGTCAGTACTACCCGGCCTCCGAATTAAAATTCAAGCAGTAACTAAACAAAACTGGCAGATGGTCACGAAATCGCCGCACCTTGGGCAGACCCACTTCCTCAACTTAAATGTCTTTCGACATGACAGATCACTTGGACTTGAGGGTTACCCAAACCCCTCAACACATAGACGCATATCACGGCGGCGATGTCGGATACACCTACACTCCTAATCCTGGCGCGCACCTCAGTAATCCCCACGTCCTGCTAAGTACTAAGTCCCAGGTTGTCATGTCGGTCCTTTCTAACATAGAATTCCGTTTAGATCCCCATCACATCGCTCCTTCTCACCATCAGTATACACATGATCAGTACATCAACCAGGCGCCACCTCCCGTCGCCTCGGTCCCGCAGGCAACTCCTCATCCACTCATGCATGATATAGAAGACTACCATTACAGTGTCGGCAACGCCTACTATCATGCGCCTCATCCTGAAATATTCCACGAACATCCTGTCGCGCTACCTCCCAGCCATTTACGCGATTGGACACATGGAATGTTCGATGTTCGCGAGACCAGTGACCTATTTGAGGGGGGGTCAGCGCATTCACAGCCTGCCGCCAGAGATTTCAACCGGCTGCGCTTCCATCGAACTTCCAGTCGGCACACGCCGTATACCGCACCCAGCAGATCCCACAATCCTCAAAATTTTAGGCACGAAGTCTCCTATCACAGTGCGGCACAGAGTGCGCCGCCTCCTGTGCCAGCCTATGTTCAGAGTCAGCCTGTGGCCCTGGTTATGCCACCTCCCGTACCATCAATGCTGCCTCCTGGGCCGGATGCTCAGCCCGCGGTCCCAATTATGCCACCCCCCGCATCAACACTACCTCCTGCACCAGCTGCTGCGCCGTCAGCATCGCATCAGTTCATCCCCGTCGTCTTCGGTCTTCAAAACCTAACAGAGGTCAAATCTGCGGCGTTATTTCGAATGAAATGCAATGTTTTTTCTAACTGTTTCTTCGTGGAGGCGACCACCGTCAAGGCATTGGCGCAAAAGTCCATGGATGCCATCACATCAGGCAATGGTAGGCTTTCGAAACTTTTGGCTTAGGAACTATCTCTAATGGCATGGAGTGTAGCCGAACTTGTCGCCTGGTCCAAGACGGCGGCTGGTCGATTGGAGGTGGAAAAACTCTGCCATTCCTTGGGGACGATTAAAAAAAATATTCAATTCCTTGGCCGCAGTGCGGTTCTATGGGGATATAATTTTCACTATACATTGATGATAGAACCCCCGAAGGAGGTAAAAAAACTCGTCGGCGGGCTTGTCAAAGATAACTCCTTCATATTTGGCATCATAAATGCTAGTTGTCGCTTTCCCTTTCTCGTGCGTGATCGCTTACGTTTTCTTTAGGTTCAAGGCATAGAAATGAGAGTCGCCTTCGCGCATATAGCAATCCGATACTTTGTCCGACAACTCCTTCATCACGACAGGAAATATATCAAGTATATTGATGACGAACGAAACATCCGACATCTCTTGATCTTCGTGAGCGTAGTGTTCCGTTGGGTATTCAGTGAGCTGTCGAATGGTGTATTCCGGGACCAAGACTTCACGATGAATGCCAGTATGAAAACCTTCAAACAAGAGATCACAACGCAATTCGACGAGATACCAGATAATCAACGCGACGCTCTATTGAGAAGCATCTTTATTACTCAAAAGGGTGAGCAGCCTGCATTGCTATAGGCGAATGATCACTGATACATTGCCTCCTAGTAGGGGTTGTAGCAACCTAGGGCAGGGACTCAGACTATGCCAGTTACTCGCACTGGAACGGTTCGTGCCGATGGACTTCAACTACCTTCGAGTAGCCACACATTTGTCACCACGCGAAGCCCAAACACTGCCGTTGTGATTGCTCTTCTAGTACAGCGACCTCGTGTCTTTCAAAAGTTATACTATATTGGAATGATATACTGATACGTATACACCTGTCCTGTGATATTGATCAGCGACATGATTCGCAGACATTAATCGCAGCCACAGACACCTTCGCAATCATATACTCGAAGTCGCATCAGATGCGTTCATCTTCGTCTGAAGTCCTTGAAGAGCAGGGAAGAAACGGGAGTGGATGACTCGGAGGGATGGTTTGAGGTACTTGAGTTTCCGTGCGAGACATCACGCGAGAGCCAGAAGTAAGGGTCCTGGTCTATCGCGCAGGGCATGAGGCATGGGATATCAGAAAATTCACCGAAGACGTGAGGGAACGAGTTAGAGAAGAACTCGAGCCCGCCGGGGCTGCTTGAACGGCACAGAAATGGATTTTGCCGATGTTGTCCCTGTTGAATCATACAGCGGCCGTCCTGGATGAAAGACGGTATCTGCCCAAGATGCATGCTACCGCTGCTTGGGCCGCGTCCGGTGTACAAGACGAGTGCTTGGACATCTAACAAGGTCTGACCAAGCTCAGCTAGATGTTGAGCGCTGAGCTAACTACTTGAAACCGTCGGTGACAGTGCAATTCAAGTATGTCTTCTCGGCTCCCTGACAGAACCCCAATTGGGAGGTGAACGTTGACCAATGCGGAGGTTCTTTCTCCATCGAGGGTCCTCATCGCATTATGTATGGTTAAATAGCATGGTAAGTATTATTAACTCTCTCATCAGTCCTAAAATTCGTCATCGACAACTCGGATATGTTCTGGTGGTCGAGTCAAATTCAGTTAGCCCCGGGTACGCGATACGTATACTAATCTTAATTTTGATTAGCAGCACTCCAGCCTTCATCTAAAAGGCGGATAATGTTAAGTGAAGTTTTTGCCAGTCTTTCAAGTTGTACTACCCCCAGGATGGTCAACTCAATTCTTTCTGTTCGTCAGCGCACCCGGGTGCAAACTGCTGCATTTCTCCTCGGCGTTCATCCAGAACTACCAAATACCGATGAAGGAGGGGCCAAAAGCCGTATACACGCGGTTCAGCATTTTTACGAAGGAATTGATTCGGAAGAGTCATCTACTATTCAACGGTGCCATGCCGCCCCACTTGAAAAAAGTGAGTGAAGTAAATCCATCTCAGGTGTGATGGGATGCTCATGTCGTGTCACACTAGTCGAATTCAAAGTTCCTCTCCATACTACGGATATCAATCAATCAACCACATATGTGGGCCAGTTTTATTCCGAGTCCGATTGCCCCCTGGACATTTTTGACGCCATCAGGGCGACGATGGATGTACCAAAGGTATACCAACACTTAGGCTGGCGCTTGTCTACTGCCCGCCGCATAGACCCACCTCATCGACTTTTAACTTCACTTGATATCGACAGCGCCTTCAAAGCTGCGAGGGCGGAACAGAGCTCTGGTGTGAAGAAGAGAGTTGCAGTTGAAGTTGTCAATACTGTATGTTTTTGATCATTGCGAGTGGTATGACGGATGAGTAACTTCTTGCAGGTTAAAGATTCAAAGCAAACCAAGCGAAAGACGGTCGTATCTTCGGGCGGGCGGGGCTCTTTACCATACGCACAGGAGTTGGAGAAAGTCAAGAGCAAGTTACGCTGCTCCGACCATCTACTCGGAGAGGACACATTTTGTTGGGTCGATCTATCGAAGCCAAATGCTCCACACTATCCGCTGTGTACCCAGGACCTGCAGCAATGGGCTAGATATCTGGTATGTGCCTATTTGCTGCAAGGGCACGACATGATGCTCACGGATGGCAGCTCGAAAGTGGAGATCCGGACAACGCCTGCATCATTCTACCCACCACGCCCCATTTCGATGAATTTCGCAGAACACATAAGGAGCGGACTACGTCACCGCTTCAAAGGGTGCCCACCGAAATGATATCACCGATCATTCATAACCATATCCACCTCTCATCCTCTGCCAATAACGTCTCCGATGGAATGCTCCTTGGAGAACAGGAAGAAGGCCGTATGATGGCGGCTCCTCAACCACTCAAGAGGACATTTGCGCTCTACATGGACAGCGACGAAGAGTCTGACAATGAGGAGCCGCCACAGCATATCAAGGACGTTCTCGCAAATGTTCACTCGCGCTATCCTGCTTTGAACTTCCCCCAATATGCCGATAAACTGAAGGATCGTGGCATACTATATCTACCAACTGCAGCTCATTTCGGTATCAGATTCTACGAGGAGAAAGTTGGGATGCCAGAGGGCGCTGCGTACACCTTTCAGAGATGTGTCTCCAAAACGTACATGAATGCAGAACTTGCGAAAGGGAGAAGAAAGGTTAAAGGTAAGAAGAAAGCTCGAGATCAGCTTGGCGATGAGGATGAAGAGAACATCCCACCTAGCCTCTGATCAATAACTCTTAGCTTACTTTCATTTTACTCAGAACCTCACAATATTCCTCGCGTAAATCTGTTTTGGTAGATTCCTTAATCGTGACTTCATGACTTCATACACAAATGTCACGTGATCTTTTGCACGTGATCTTTTGCAGACCGTGTGACGATCTGTTGTTGAGTCGATTTCTGCTCATCCTCCCGTTACGAATCTCGGTAAGTGAAGCTCATGGCACTATTTGCGGTTCGCGGCAGTTTGTAAGCTCCTCATAATGCTTTGATTGACTTCGTGATTGATCTACATACCAGGAGCTGCGATGATTTTTCCTACTGTTGGCGCCGTCTTTTTCATCCGCATTTGCTGCGCAGAATGATATACAAATGGTTTTTTTTATGCCAAAGATATCCTACAATGCCATGAAGTTGCTTCATCATGTCCTAGACTATTAAGTCATAGACTGTGAACTAGTGGCAATCATGGAAACCACAAGGAACAAGTCCTAGTAGGCATTAACCACCTCGCAAGCAATTGAATCGGCCCAACCGGATGTGAGTGCAGATATTGCTTTCTGTTATGTTGTGTCAGCCCTTGACATTTGCATCAGAAATGTTGAATACGATATGACTCCTCACTTCGCAATCGGAGCATCAAATTCTTCCAAGAAAGCTGTCAATTTAATCTGTGTATCTATAGTGTTAAAGCACGATGGATATACTATGCTTGATTACGGTAGCAATCACGAAAATCTCAAGCACTCATTGGTTCACTGACACTGACCTGTTCTGCTGCAGGCATTAATATTCAGGATAAGGTCAACTTTGACTCTCAGCTGCAATTTGAAATGCATATCAATACCAGTATGCAAGTGGGCCAGGTGAGCTCCCAAGTTAATTTTGAACTTGAAGCAAGTGCTGATTTCCTAACAGACTCCTATCTTGAACTCAGGAGGCTGAGTCTCTGCTCTTGCAGGGGCTGAAGCTATCTCAGTTTAGGCGCATTTTCGCATTCTGTGTGCTACAAAATTTCCACTGTCTAAGCGTGAAACAGAGCCTGGAGCGGTTTCAACTGGATTATATTGACCTACTACAATGCATGTCCAGCCATCAATATGCTAGCCGCTTCTCATACGGCTTATTCACTTGTAGGCCACAGATTTGACAAGGAAACACCTATCGAAGAGATGGTAATGCGTATCTTATGTGTGCTTTCCTGTGCTGAATTTCGAGAAGATGCAAGCATCATGCACGACGTAGTCCAAGCCGGCTACGTCCGTTACATCAGGATCAGTTCGTGCTGGGCATATCAATGTGCGTATATGTTACACTTCTGCAGCGTTGGTCTAATGTTCGTTTACTGTCCAGTCCAAGCGATGCAAAGTCAGACCTCAGTAAGGTTATACAAACATTCCGCTTATGCCACCCCCCGCATCAACAACACTGCCTCCTGCACCAGCTGCAGTGCCGTCCATCAATGCTGCCTCCTAAGCCGGATGCTCAGCCCGCGGTCCCAATTATGCCACCCCCCGCATCAACAACACTGACTCCTGCACCAGCTGCTGTGCCGTCAGCATCACATGATGATAATACAGATTATGCGATTGCAAACAAACTCACTCCTTTCATTCCATGCAAAACCACTCTATCGCGAGGAAGAGTGCGAGATATTTCCAACTCTCAAGGTTCTTCCATAGTATTAAGGGTATCAGCATGGTGACTCACAGGTAGGAAGGTGTTTGGTGTCGGTTCAACCCCGTGGCCTCCGCTGGCTCGCAGTGCCCTCATACGCCCCCTTGGACAGCAGAC
The DNA here is from genome assembly GCA_016628085.1 of Suillus occidentalis. Classification (NCBI taxonomy): domain Eukaryota; kingdom Fungi; phylum Basidiomycota; class Agaricomycetes; order Boletales; family Suillaceae; genus Suillus; species Suillus occidentalis. The sequence continues at coordinate 37,383 of JABBWB010000054.1, forward strand.
AGACAGAGGTCAAACTGATTCGTGAGATTCTGACATGTAGTCTGGAACGCTCGTCTGATCCTTGCTTTCTTACAGCATGATTGGGAGTTTTGTCCATGTATCGGCATACGAAACTATCATCAACCGGTGAGTTGGTTCTGTATCTTTCACAAGTGTAGTGGGCTGACGGGGCTGATCAGCGTCGAGGAACTTACCAAGAAGAAAGGTATAACCACGGCCCAAGTAGCACCAATCTATGGTTAGTACCTTGGCATACTGTGTGTCGTGCGGTGTTATTTATGCATTGACAGGTTGCCCTGGAGCTAATCAAAGAGTATTCAGAACCTGAGCACGAGCCTTCCGAATACCTCCGCCGGCTTCTTAGCCAGAGCGAGGTGCTTTCAAGTCCGAAAATTTGATCATCCGTTATGCGGTAAGCGGCCATGCCCCTCAACTAACGCAAAATTGTCGAGTTTGACTGGCAAGTCGTCGCAGGGTATACGATGGATTACATTTAGTAAAACTTTCAGACCTACCATCCTGCTTTCTGACCCCCAACTCACTATGTCAGTATTTTCAAGAGCAAGAACGCCCCACTTCTCGCTCGTCCATCCTCAACTGGTGCCCGCCCTCCACCTACAGGTAAATTACCAGGAGACTACATCTCCGCGTCTTCGACTTCCTCATACGCTCATTCTTGGACGTTGAGCTTTACCCTTTTCTCTGGCACGACAGATGATCCATCTGCATCGTCCGCATTATTCGATAGCAAGCCTCGCGAGGATGCAAGCAATAATGCATTCTCGTTCAGCTTAAAAAGCTGAACCGCAGCATATCCACCCTAGAAACAAAGATAGTAAGTGAAGACCCCGATGATCTCGTAGATGAGAGTCGCGTCGTTCTTCAAGGACGAGGACGCGAAGTTCGCAACGAAAACCTCCAGCAGCAAAAATGGACGAAAAGTCGGGCATTATATCAATACAAGTAAGCCTCATCACTATGTACAGCTCGTTTCAACCTGACGCAGTCACATTTAGACACCCGGGTCATACATATCACAAATACTAACGCTTACCATTCAAGCCGAATGCGCTCTCCTCAGATTCAACACCCTCGCCAACCTTTGGCCCAATCTCTGGCAGACGGCGACAGCATTCGTCATCATCTGCCTTCGCCTCTCTCGCCTCTGCCTCTGATTCTCCTCCAGCCTCTGCCTCTTCTCCTGCCTTCGCCTCTTCCTCTGCACCATAATCTCCCTCACCATCGCGTTCTCCTTCTCCCTCTGCATCTTTCTCTCCCTCTCCCTAGCCGCGACTCCACTCCGAGCATTATAATTGCGCTTATCGTGCACAAGATCAGCACGCGTGAATCGAACATCAAGACGATCTACGCACGATTTTAGATGGCGCCAGTTTGCCGCAAGAACTTCGATGGTCTTTTGATTTAGCTGTGGTGGTAGGTCGAGGAATCAATGATAAATGATATGTTTGACCGTGTTATTTCCTATTTTAGCCTAACTCGGCGTTTGATACCGCACAACTCGTTCCGAAATGTCGGGCGTAGCCGCAACTTCGGCAATTGCCGCTTGACTTGTGGTCGACGAGAACGTCCAGGAAATGGCCACTCTGGGGCTATTCCACGTAGACTTCTGGGGCCTAAGTCTAGGGTTGGTCTAGGGCGTCGGCAGCTGACTTCGGGCGGAGTTTAAACACCTCCTTCACGAACGGTGCACGAGCGGGAACTACTATGGACACTGCGAGCGTCTTTTCAGCCCTCAACCACAACCCAGAACTAAAGGACCTATCCTACATTTCTTTTCAACGGTTGCTACGCTGCGCAAGTGCACTGAAAGATGACATACTCCAGCCTCAGCCTCATGCTGCCCCTGTAACTGCCGCCCCTGACGTTCTACCACCCATCATAACCGAATTCTTAAGCGACTCGTTTCATATCTCACTTGACGCGGTTGATCAGCTGTGGGATGCTGTCAAGGATATTGTGTGGGCCCTTCCCACGGAGGTGGAGGAGCGGGAAGCAGTAGAGGCTATGTTTCTTCTCCATGGTAAAGATCGAGGTCTCGGTACGTTTTATATCACGCTTTACGTTGGTATGTCTGACATGATGTACACGCCGAAGCCCTAGACTGGACCTAGACATTCACCCCAGAGGTCTACGTAGAGTCCACGTAGACAGGCCCCAGAGTGGCCAGATCCCTGACTTTCTGTGGTCGACCTCCGCTCCAAGTGCTCCAAAATCACCAGGTCAAACGCAATCTCTTCCACCAACACCTACCAAGACCCAGGATCCTTTCGCGAGCCTTGTTGCGCGACTCCGAGGTGCCCTCCAATCGCAGCGCAAAGTCTCGATATGGGCACCAGAGCGTACAAAGCAGTTTCAAATGATCCTCGTGGGGAAAGACGTTCGATTCCCTCCTCGCAAGTTCGTTCCGCCAGAGGATCTTGGCGGTATTCAAGGTGAGGAACCCTGCTTTGTCTTTGAGGCGACTGAAATGAGCCGGTTCATGTAGTAGAGGTCAGTTCCTGTATCAGCAAGGAGACCACTCCGACCTCAAAGAGTCTGTTGGGAGAAACAACTGTTCTATTGTTGTGTAAGTCCCTCCCAATGAACACAATGGATGTCCTGAGCAACTGTTTTTATCCAGTGTTCGACATCGTCCTCACGAGCTCAACACAGTGAAGTCACTGAAGCGTCATGTCGCTTGATCTCTGTAAGCAGCTTGCCGTCCCTTGACCAACACGCTAATCGCACCTTCCCCGCCGCTGATGAATTTGTTGCCTTGTGGAGAGTATTTGACAGCATAAACCCATTCGTAACTGGTCTCTATCGGCGGTGCTATTTGTCGACCAGTATCCGGGTTCCAGCGTCGTATGGTGCCGTCTTCAGATCCACTTGCTATCTCCAGGGCATTAGGAGACCAATCGAGGCACCTCACTGCAGCGTCGTGTCCCTCCCACGGCTCGCCGATCATGTTGCCCTCCTTTATATTCCACAACCGTGGTCTGCCGTCTACGCTTCCGCTAACGACTGCAGTGTCATCGAGATACACTGCAATTGACTGCACACCTCCTCCTCCTCCTCCATCCCATGACTTTCCTACTGGTTCTCCGTCTCTTTTCCACTGACAAATCGAACGGTCTTCCGACGCGCTCATCACATTGCAACCGGCTTTCAAGCACGCAAGACTCCATATACATTCAGAGTGACCCTCGATGATGCGCTCAGGTGTCAAGCTCCCTGCTGGACGTTCTGGCTTTGGTCTCTTCCACGATGTGGTCCGAGTATTGTGATTTACGAAGTAGGACCGACCGAGCGGTGAGATGTGCCATTCGCATTCGGGATCAACGAGTTCAACCGTGTCAACGCACGGCGACCTTGGCATTTCGGCTTTTCTCGGCGACACTATCTATAATTTTGGGGAGCTGGTAAGCAGATACGTGAATTCGAAACATCCACTTTCGTCGGTCACAGCCTGAGGATGATCGCTGACTGACTTCATCGGTGTTAGTTGATGCACCCAATACTCGACGCGCTGGACAACACGCAGTATGATTGGATCAAGAAGCTGTTGTTCACATCCAACGAAGGCAACGGGGCACAGTAGGCGATCTCAGCAGAACATGAGCCCGAGGTAGTCGAAGACCTTTAATCCCATCCTTCATGATTTAGATGACGCGTTAGGATCAGTCATCCCGCCCTTCTTGGACTATCCCCAAAAGGCCTCAAGACACGCCCAGAATGGCTCGGTGGAAAGAGCTATCGGTATAATTAGCAAACGGCAGGTTCCTCGGACTACCCACAAAAGGGTCGTGATTTACGCAAATTACACTAACGATATATTCTTCAGGATCGGAATTATGACAGCGCCAGGGTATATAAGACGGTCTCGCAGGCTCTTTCAGTACTCGTTCACCTTTCCGCACCCCTTCCACATCTCCTTCTCCTCGACTCTTTGCTACTTCCTCTATGTCAGCATCTCGGCACGACTCGGGCAACCCTCAATCTCAAGATGTCGTCTCTCTGAGCTTACAAACCTCCCCTGATGCTAGGGCGAAGCGAAAAATTGCTACCCTCCTGGAGGATATCGAAATCTTGAAGCAGGATAAGGCGACTAAAAACAGGTGTGTACGTTCTCGACTTCTCTGGCGATTTTCAGTTGCCTCATTCAAATGTCACAGGAAAACAACTTACTACGTCTCACAGGGACGAGCAATTCGTCGTATGGTTATCCTGTATAATCCTATAGAAGACCTTGTCAAAGAAAATGACCGGCGTTGTGAAGAGACAAATGATGACTCCACCGTGGAGTGAGTGTCCATTTTGATCTAACATTGTGCTTGTTGACAAAAAGGAACAGTCAGGACCGCCTTCAACGCGGCTATATCGAACTCTCGAAGGTGTTGCCGTGGCTTCACGAGAAGCTAGCGAAAATTGACAACGAGGAGTCAGAGGACATGATTAAAAAGGTCGCCCTTTACTTGTCACACTTCTTTTTTTCTCATTTTCCATGTAGCTCAAGCGAGGCGCGGACTCGGCTCGCGGCGACGACACGGGAACCCTAAAAGACCTCGTGGCTACATGGGTGAATGTGGAGTATAGTCCAATCCCGCTCATTATGCCCGGCGACAAGCACCATCGAGGCTTTGTGAGCAATGCGTGCGGTAAACTACTCTGCCCAGCGGAATGGCACTGGGAGGACGCACTGTAAGTGATGATTATTGTTGCTCACATGCTGCTGATATTTTTTCTAGTGTCAAGGCTGGCATTCGTGATCGCACCACTGCTTTCATCGTATCAGAGAACTCGTGGCCATCGTTCATGTACGAAAATTATACAGCGGATACCAAGAATCTGGAGCGTGGTCTGATGAAGTCGAAATTGTTACTTATGGTGAGCAACCTGAATTTTCAACTGATTCGTAGTTCATTGCGTCGCAGGGGTTCAAGGCGATATTTACATCTCCCTCCTCGGCCAATGAAGTGGATGGCGAAGGTGATGGCGCCGATATTCTTGAGAATAACCGACGCGCCCAAAGACGATCAGACCATGCTAAGGTAAAAACTTGCGTTGCCTCCATCATAGGCATGCGAAAGGTGACTCCTCGCACGATCGCGTACACCGCTTGCCAGGTTAGTAGTAACCCTTCCCTCTAACTGTGAAGCTGAGATCTGTAGATCCGATTCGCACTTTCCTCCATCACCTCCTGGCGCGCCGTGGACGGAGACTTCGACTATCACCTTTTCTGGAACAACGTGGTAGATTTCTTCGAGGACGCCCCGGGTCCAGCTGCACAAGCCAGGGTGAGAGAGCTTCTCGAGTGGTGGACCAGGTAAAATTATTAATTGTCAGCGACTTGCCCTGATCAATCTCCTTCCTTGCACAGAAAAGTCTTCGGAAGAAATCACCGGCAGGACTTGACGCCGGACGTCATTTCACAGATGTCCGTCAGTGCTCTCGCTGTCCAGAGACAGCAAATGGAGGATGCCGCATTTGACTCCGACTAGTTACTTTTCTTTTTTACTCGCTTGTTGATTGCCATACACTCTCTTAGATAGTTCATCCCTACACAGTAAATTACACCTCTGCTGCTAATGTTACCATGATTTGTCATTTCAATGACGCAAAATTTTACAATTGCTTGTCAACAACATCGATATCCAGAATGCTACGATCATTTGACAAAAGTTGATCTGTTTTATGGCGGTCCAAGGCACCCCTGATCTAGAGGTGAGATGAATACATTAAGATGTGATCTGTCAACGAGTTCCTTTTGCCGTTTGGGATGACAAGTTAATCATTGTATGTGACACCGTCAAACACAGATATTCTCAAGCTCAGATGGGAGATTAGGTGACACAGACTTTCCTTGTTCTCGTATCTCCAGAAGGGTTTTTTTTCCCTGGCTTACAGGAGTTTTTCGTCCCCATTCATGAGAATGACCAGGCTATTATCGTGACGATGAAACAGTTGAGCGTCGAATTCTAATGTAAGTTGACTTTGGAATCAGACCGAATGACACATGATAATTATACTCAGGTCGTCTTCATGTACCTGTGATGCAGCTCAGTAACTCACGATACCGTCGGGGCAATTCGTGAAATTTGTATCTTTGATCTTCCCGCTACCTGCAGGGAAGAAAGTTCGATGTGGTGATCTCCGCCTTATTCTAGCATTCACGCTAATAGCACTGTTCAGGTCCGATGGTACGAATTCGAAAGATGCAGCGGCATCATCATGATATGTGTATTTTCTGGTCTTCGCGCTAATGACAGGACATAGAGTTTTTACTTTGGAAATCTTGCTGTAAATACATTGAACAGTAAGTGAAGTACTGAGCCGATCTATGGCCTATTACCGTCAAGTACTGAGTTAAGGCAATTTAACATAAAGATACAGTGCCCGCACAAGACTACGACATCTTGTGATGTATCCAAAGCGCAATACAACTCCCAGTCACTCGATATCTAGGGAGGATGGCATCGAAACTGCAAGCAGAAAATGAATGAATTGTCAGCCGCACGGTGAGCATGTTGACACTCTCTGGAATGAACTTGCTTTCATCACTCATTGAAAAATTGTCCCATTAATGACGAAATCTAATCATGTCAAGCAGATGTCATAAAAAGTCAAAGCGAGACAAAAGCTGGTTTGTCGCTCACAGGTTGAATGCATCCGCTGCTCTGCAAAGGCAACTCTTTTTCACACGGATCCCCAATTGATGTCAAGCAGACAATAATTCAATATCCTGCATGTTATTTTAATCATGGCACTTGTGGTTCGCCTGGCTCGAGCGTTACCTTCGCAGGTACTCGATGTGCCATTGCTAATCAAGGAACACCTTTTTTCTTTTGCTTGACCTCCAGATTTTTCTTATAGCATCTGAAGTCTAACACAAACTTAATTCTCGAGCAAGCAAACTGTAAGTTTGCTTGTGGCCCAAACGACATGGACATGCACCACTGATAACATCACCACAGCGTCTTTCATTTTCACGCACCGCAACCTGCTTTCTTTTCCCTCTCAATATCTGTCCGTATTGAACCTCGTGAACCTGCGCCTATTTATATTTTCTTAGATTCATTTAAATAAAAGAGATCATTCAGCAAACGTTGCTGCTCAGCTATTGTGCTTCAAAATTGAAGAGATCTCGAGAATGCCAAACATTAACATGTGAAAGCGGTCAGCAGATATACAGAGATTGTTGGGATGCTCTACTATATATTACATTAAATAACATTTTCATTTGTTCATCAATTCACTGATGCAGGTGTCAAAGGGAAGACATCTGAGTCGTCGTCCGAGTCATCGTCCGAGTCATCCGTTTCTGAGACCGTGCTCGCTGATGCTGACTGGCATGAGTTGACCTGCATGATGTCTCATATCACCAATTATCAAAATACCTAATTCTCCAGGAGAAACGGGAGAAGTACTTGGAGGCGAGCCTATTACATGGCTAGAAGTGCAACTTTGAGTGTCAGATTGGAGAGGTGTGGATGGATTGAAACAAGGGACTTCAACATCTGGAGTGGCACATAAGTTCATTTTTTTCAGTAGGTGGTGTGCTAGGTAGCTAGGGTGCGTTGAGGACCCACCGGACTTTAAAGCTTTGACTGAAAGACCAGAGTCATCCGTACGTAAAGAACATGAGGACTATGTATCTTGATGCATGTTAAGTTACATAACTGCTGATAGGAAAACATAAATATTGCATAATCATTCATCGAAGTTGCCGCAAGATACCCATGACAGTAAGAAAACTCCAGAGTTACCACTGCCAAGTCCAGCCACAGTCCAAGAGCCTCCGAAACAGTCAACCAGCGGTGCCCCTCCCACAGTGAGTTATCCCTGCTAACCGAATCCGCGTCGTCCGACTCTGTCACAGAATTCCACCTGCAACTCCCTCCCCCGGCCTCAACATGCTTCTGGATGAACGTATGGAAGTGGGCGTTCACCACGCCTTCCGTAGGGGCGTCGCAGTGTACCACAAGTGCACGGCCTTATATAAGGCCCCGATCTCCGAGAGTGTTGCTCCTTGTCCTTCGATGTGAATTTCAACATTAAGAAGATGAGATGGGGGTTGAGTAGTAAGGATATGAGCCACGTATCCTGCGACATCGAATACTGCAGTGAAAGACCCTAGCGTTTCTCCTTTGTTCACGATATGGAACTTGCCAGTATCAGCGAGTGCAGTGAGCCAGGGTACGAATTCATAGAACAATCTGTTCTGTGGTCAATATATCATATTCAGCCCTTATTAGAATGACGCTGCAACAAATGACCACTCATGAAGACACGGAGAGTTGGCAGTCCGATTGATTTTGCATAAACTGGGAACGGAGGATGAGTCGACGCCATGATGTGCTACTATTATCACTCACCTGCAAAGTCAGTCTTTTGAAAAGCCAACCCGCCTTTAGCTAATTGGAGTTTGATGCCGAACTCGCTGGGCACGAAGAGCTTCACACCTGCCTCCTTGACAGCGTCGGCAAGAACATTCTAACCAACTACACCGCCGAAAACAAGTGTGACAGTCAAAATGAGGACGTCTACTTTGTGCTCGCGAAGAACTGCGGAGATTTCAGATAGAGATGTATAGTCTGCAAGCACAACCCTGAGGTTAGGATCATCAACAGGAAGTGTAGTGACATTTGTGGAGGCCGGCCGTGCGATGACGAGAATTGGGGTGCTAATGGCAAGGAAAGCCTGATAGATATGGTCAAGGACGACGACTGCAAGAATATAACAGTGGACGTTACCTTCACGATATGAATCCCGACGTTAGGGCCTGCACCAATGATAGCAAAAGACTTGAAGAGTTGTTTAGACATGTTGTGTTGGTAAGATGGTTGCTTTGTGTAATTTTGGACTGCTCTTGTCGATGACCATACCAGTATTTGTATCCTGCACTACTGCATGGATGATGGCGGTGATCATCCCACTGTTTTCAAGTGTAGTGACGTGCGTGATACCTGGCCCTGGGAGACCAGAGGAGACTCGTAAGATTACTGCGGAGAATGACGCGGATAGGCCGCACCTCGCAATTCATAACACGATATATTTGTGTCAGTCGAGATGTTTAGTGACATTAGAACATCCGAGAGTTGAGAAGAAACCCGTCCAACGCTGCAGCATCAGCAAAACTTGTGACTGACGAGCCTGAGGCAGGTCGGGCTAGTACTCTAGCACATCATATCACACTTCATATGCAAAATTTTTATCAAACTCGCTCAACATTCAATAGGGAACCAGCGCTTACCGTCCTGGCTCTGGCCAACTATTCTGCCAGCTGCTGCAGTGCAGCAGATTATGGCAAAGCAATAGTCAATTATCTAATTTTAGCTTTCTGTCGGTAAACAACTTATCAATGACTCAGCAAGTTATGTAACTTCAACCATATCATCGTGCACCAGCAGCTTGTTTTCATAGCGTGCACAATCAAATTGATCACCTCCATCAGCTCTCCGTGCGTAAAGACCAAGTTCATCATATACCGTATCTAGGCCGGCCAAGGTACCACTCACAGGCTGGCACAAGTCACAGTGATAGGTGGAGATTTCTTATTCATCTGTGACGGGGATCATCGATCATCTGTGATTTTTACAGCTATTTGCGCTCGACATCCTCGATTTTGTATTGCCCTCACAGGTCTTCAGTGTCCCAGCATTACAAGTTCCCAGCAATTGGCGATGAGCGTTTTAAGCTTGAAGTGCCTCACGTTAACATTCAATGTTCAACGTTCAGGCCTCAGGCCCGCCAGAGACAGAAACACCTCAGACTCCCCCACTCATGTGGTAGTCAGCGATTTTGGTCTCCCATATTATTTCCCTTGCATGTACCAGTGCTCGGTTTCTGCTCCTGCATGACTAATTTTGCACTCATTGTGAGACTTAGAGCGAGATGGGACAGTTGTCATGCTGTGCTGATGATTGTGACATAGCAGACAGTGTGGACAGGTCTCGAAATGTCCTGCGGCACTGTCCACTTAGTAATCCTCGCCTATTCACGTGTCTCTTCAATCTTGCAATGACTATCACGACAGAATCGAGCTTGGCTTCCGGCGGCCCCTGTTGGACCTAGACAAGGCCATCAAGTTTTTCAGGCCGCACTGGAACTCCGTGTCTCTAGGTATCCTTATTGACACATAAGTCTTAACAACCTTGCCAACAGCCTTCGAGATAGATTCCAGCAGCGAGGTGTCTCGTCTGACATCAGGTGAGGTTGTTGAGCTCCATCATGATGCGCTACTTTGTTGTCCCACTAGCCATACTAATCAATTTATGTCCCTCAACAATTTTGTTCTCAGCTTTCACAATATATTTGGGCATCTGGTGTCAATGAAGTAATTGAGCTCCGTTTGGCTGCATCACTCCCTAACCCTGGTCATTATAGTCAATCTGTGTTGGGTGATATTGGTGCTACCTTAGTGGAAGAGTTCAAGTGGCTGAGTTATCACCTTCGTAACATGTTCGGTCTATGCAGACGAGTCAGTACAGCTGTGACGCCTTGATTATCTAACTTTCTGTTCGTCGCAGAGAAATTTGGTTCTTTTGATTATTATCATGCGCTTGACAGCATCCTCCGCAAGCGTTGGCATCACATTGCTGACCTGATAGTCCAAGCACTTGGGGAGTCCAAAGTTCAACGTGATATCACTCCAGGATAGGGATGCACATCATAGTTAGTGGCTTCACCTAGCCTGCAATACCGAATCGCAAATGATCATTTGATATTTTTTTTGCAACGCGTGCGGCGTGAAAGACCTTGATCAAAAATATCACCGGTAGAATTCACATATAGGATTAGCAGTCATAGTTATGTAGTCATTTGCCAAAGACTAGTTTGCATAAGCGAGCCGTCATTCCAACTTACTACTAATCAACCCAACGTCTTTTACCAACAGGCGCACATTGGGCGCACACTGCCATATTTCGAATCCGACCATCTATATACCAGGCTCATCTCGAATGTCAAATCTCTGCTCCGTCTCGTTCGAAACACCCAGGAGTTATTTAACGTCCTGAGTAGAAGAAATGCAGACGGCTTCAACCTCAATTAGCACTCGCCTTCTGAGCATTTCCCTGTGCTCAAGGGCTCTCAACAAGTTGGCGCGTTATGGATTGCGATAGCCCCTGCAGTCAACACGACAACGGTTTACCCAAGGCTCTCATCCGATCTGACATCTGGTTTTCAGATGGCAATATCGTCCTTATCGCTGACTCTGCAGCCTTCAAGGTTCACCACGGTCAACTCGAAAGACACTCGGAGGTCTTCCGTGACTTGTTCTCTGTTCCACAGCCCGTCGACCAGAACCTCATAGACGGTTGTCCTTCAGTCGAGCTGCATGACCGCCCTACAGATTTATACCACCTGCTCATTGCATTGTATGATGGAATGTAAATGACCAACCCTGTCTGGGATATAGAATCAATGCTTACAGCGTTACACATAGCTACTTTCAGAAGCACACTGCAGCAGATTTCGTTGCCATCTCCGCCGTACTCCGCCTCTCCACAAAATACTTCATCGAACACCTACGCGAGCGCTGTATAGCCCGTCTTGCGATAGACTGGCCTACATCACTTCCTGATTGGGATCGCAGGGAGCTCGACGGGACAGATAGTGAGGGCCGCTATAACCCCCGCGAGATCTTTCCTCATCCCATCCTAATGCTTAAACTCGCTTACGAGCTCAACCTTGACACTTTCCTCCCCAGTGCGTTCTACGATCTCTCGCGTTACGGCCCCAGCAAGATTCTTGCCGGCACTCGTAGTCCACCACCGATCTTTTACACTGAAGGCGAGCCCGAAGGTCAGCTCGCCCGCCTCTCAGACGACCATCTGTGCACGGCGTTCCTGGGTCGCGAGGCTGCACAGTTGTACATGCATACTTTCCTTGAGTCTGCACTTCGCGATCGCCCGTCCACCAGCTGTGCAAACGTGGGGAAGTTGAGCGCTGTGCACTGCATTGAATCATTCTACTTCATACACCTCAACGTTTTGCGTTCTGTCGGTGGGATCGCATGCGGACGTGACGCAGATCCGCTGCACACACTTCTACAAGCCGCGGAAATGTTGGAAAGGACCGATTTCTCGGATGGGGTGAAGACGTGCGGGTTGAGAATGTGCTCGGTATGCAAGACTGAGTTTATGGATGCCGTTAAGAAGGCTAGACTAGATGTATGGGAGCTGATTCCAGAGTGGTTTGGACTCAGGGAGCCAAGATCTGTGGAAAATGTCAACTAGATTGTTCACAATATTTATCACGATAATATTTTGGTATTATGGCAGCAGATGCTGCAGAATGCGCAGTTATTTCAACACACCTAGCTATCGTACACAAAGGCACGAAAAGCGATGAATTATCATAGATACAAAACCAGATTGACATGCAGGATGATATACAATGAGAGAGTACTTTATTCCTCGCCAATTTTTGGTGCGAGGTAGTACTTGATCTCGCCTTGTCCGAATTTGTAAGATACCTGACCACATCACCGTTTGTTAAAAACAATTGGCGAACGTTAAGAACCAAACTTACAAGAAGTGGCACGTCGTTGCTCATCATGAGCTGTACTGTGTTTGATAGTGCTGAGCTCTTGGAGAAGTTGACGAGGTATTTCAAGCTGAACGTCAACGATACGTGTTGGTTCATTTCAATGAGAACCCCTCCATCTGTGGGAGTTTCGTCCGACTTCTTCACTTTCTTGGCAGGCTTGCCGTTGGACTGGATCACTGGTCAAAGAGTGGAATGAAAATTGGAACGATGACAACCCACCTTTGCGGGTGCCTTTTTGCGCTTCTTGCTACTCTTCTTATCTTCCTCATCCTCATCCTGTTCCTCCTCACCCTCATCGTCCGACTTAGGTTGGAACTCCTCCTGGTCTTCCTCCTCTTCCTCGCCCTCCATCTCGACGTCACCATCTTCTTTCTTCACATTCTTTTCTTTCTTAATCTTCTTTTTACTGCTGCTTCCTTCTTCGTCATCGTCATCGTCTTCCTCCTTAGCCTCTTCGTCCTCCTTGCCATAGTTGGCGTACTTCTCTCGGGCAGCCTCAGTTTGTTTTAACAGTACGCTACCGTTCGCGGCTTCGCCTTCACTTGCAAAGCGCACGCCCTCCTTCGAAACCTCAATCCGTACAGACTCGCCGAGTTGTGAGAGGTCTCGGACAATCCTCGTAAATTCCGAGGCGGTCATGGTAACTCGTGCATCGTACTCTGTATCTGGAATACCAAGGGTCTCGGCATCGATATCCATGAGTTTCATGTCATACTCCGCGATTCGGTCAGAACCTTGGTGTAGGCTCGTTCATGAACATGGTCATTTTGGAATATCACAAAAAAGGGCTCACTTCTTGCTTCATAGACAAGGTTCAGAATATCGGCATCATCGGACGCCTTGATGATACAGATGTCATCATCTTTGGCGCACTTGAGGACTTTGGTGAGAGAGTTGAGATTGACACCTAGAGGCATTGGGCGGTCACAGCGATACTTTTTAAAACCTGTCGCTTCAAGCTTGACGGCGACGAGGGCTACATGGGAGTTGTCCATGGCTTGAAGATTCTAGTAGCCGTCATGATAATGAAACGACTGCTGGTGGTAGAGGACCTACGATTCCTTCCTCATTGCACTCAAAGTTAGCGTCTGTTACCAACTCTTTAATGGCTGCGAAATTTTGACGAATGAGTCGCGCCACAAATGTTGAAGGGAATACAGCTTACAGTCTAGCAGACGCTTGAGAAGGGCTGCTTCTTGAAGTCTTGCTTCCAGCATGATGAGCGCAGGAGAAAGAGAACGAAGAGAAAGGGAAGGAGATTAGACGCGTCTACGTCGCGTTGAACGGACCATTTCAAGCGGAGACGGACAAGTCCATGGACCGCGTCTTTACGCGTCATGTCACAATGTGTCACACAATCGGGACCTGTCACAATATGCCGATCGGCATGAAAACCGCGAAGTCGAGCGCTGTTGCCGACTATCACCACGTTCTTCTAGATTTGAGCTTGGCCCAAGCAATTGAATGATCTTGAAGCCGCCCAGAACTGGCCACATTTGTGTCTCTAAATTCGAATTCAAACTGCATACTATTTGTGGTCCACTGTATGCTGTGGTAGCGTGGCTGATCTTTGGCTTTTTTGTCCCAACAAAAGCCACTTCGATATATAACGGCTGCATTACTACTCCGCCACTCTAAACTATTCATCCCTCGCATTATTATGACTGCTCAACAAGCCAATATCACGGACCGTAGCAAGCTTCGCATGGAGCGGCTCAGGCTTGAAGAGCTAGAGCAGCAACGCTGGGAACAAGAGGCACTTGTAATGCCTGAAGTGCGTAGCTATGTATTCTGTTCAGCGTTGCTCGTAGCTCACTGTTTACAAAGGCGCTCAATCAAGCTCTCCTAATGTCATTTGCATCAGTCAAGACTGAATTCAGTGACCTTGATGGTCTCTCGTGGTCACGGTACCCTGTTCCTATCGTTCCTAACCCATGGGTAGGCTGCCATCCTCCTCTTCTTTGCACCGTCTTACATTCATTTTATCTCAGGCGATAGACGAACCACCTCCCACTCCAACACCAAATTATCCCGAGTTCAGCGAATTCCCTGATGAACCCGAATACTCTCAGCGGTCACAAACGCCCTCACCTTATACTATTTCATCTCTCACTGGGCTAACCTCTTTTGCACCTGGAGAAACCATTCGAGCTCCCCGAGCCCCAAATAAATCGTCTCGGTCCCCATTGTTACCTACAAACCAGTCCACACCGGATTCGAACATTTCAAGATGCTGTGATCACACAAGACCGCCGTCTTCACCGCCCACAATCTACCACATGTCATCAAATTCATCAAGCGATGCTCGCTACGCACTCCGCCAGCTACCTTCATTTGACACATCTATACAACCCAGGATATCTATTTCTTCAAAACATCGCAAATCCAATTTGCAACAATTTACATAGCACCAATTCATGATCACGCTCCCCCCTTGTCTTTAACGTTAACGGAAATGCTTTGTATCAATACTACTGTAGCTGTAAGCTTAGATGTTCAATGGATTGCCTTGGATTTTATGACATCGTTTTGCGGATCATCAGGGTGCCGAACTGAGAAGGGAATTCGAAGTTCTGATTGACAGTATGTGTCTGAACTGATTAATATAACTTGCCTCGAGGGCTTACGCGCTTACGGATCATGATATCGCCGCGGTCAGGTCATTCAGCGCACCATCACATCTGATCAGCGCTCTGGAGTGCAAGATAGCCTGTCTGCCTAGACTGCCTTGTAATAAAATGTATTATAGTGATTCAATTCAAATTTCGAAACTGCGCCCCAGTCTTTGTTCCCTGTTTTAGTCGTGCAAAATAATCCCCGGATGTCGGGACGAGACATATGTTTGATATTCTAGCATGACATTTCTACAGCGATTTTTTTGGGGGTAACATGATAGCTGGTCGGGAACAACGCGACAATTCGGGATCACATGGGAGGCATCTCCACGTAGTAAATATAGGCAATGTGTCTCAGCTGACAATCTAAAAAATGATTGGGTCCAAATGCCTCAGCAAGCCACAGCATTCATGCAATCATGCACGAATCGTTGGCCTTGACATCAACCTTGTCCATCAACAAGCGAGTCCTCGTCCTCAGATCCTCAACTTCCTCTTGGAGAGCCCTCGATTTCTCCCTTTCCTCCCTCCGGAGCTGGATAAGGACGGGCAAGATATTCCTAATGCTCTTCCAAGAGTTGAAACGTCTTGATATCTCCATCCGCACGTCATCATCCAGCACACGACATGACTGGACGCCAAACGATGTCCAGGTTACGCCAACTTCTAGCGCGCATTTTGGTGGACACAGGTGGCTTAGAAATGCAGCAACGGCTTCCGGGTCGCATGCTCGTGACGTTCCTACAGACAAGACGCAAAGGGCTGCAAAAGGCTTCAATTCTAGCGTAGGAGGAATATTTGCAGGGTTGGCATCAATGAAAAGACCTAGCCGCCGCAGCTTTGGGCAAAGGCGAGCAAAGGGGACGAGAGCTCGCAAGTCAAGTGTAAATTCGCCCATGACAAGTGGTTCCTCATTCAGAGTCAGACTCTCGAGGGTTGGCCACCGGTATGCAAGTTCCTCGATCTCCTCCAGAGTAATGTTCACCGGGTATTTGTGCGTGACCTGGAATGTAACAAGATTCGGGAACGAAAGTAGTGGTGTGAGTGTGTTGAATGTGATTTGTTTTGCGGGGACCAGCTCCAATTCTCCAGTGACGTGGTGTGCTAGTAAGACATACAATTGGGAGAGTCGGGAGCATCGCTCTGAGAGCGTGACGAACAGTGTGTGTAGTTCCTCAGGTTTGTGTTCAACATAAGTGTTGATGTACAGAGATGTGAGATTGACGGGGGCAAAGTCCGCATTCACGAATCGCATGACATGTTCAATGCGAGCAGTAACGGCTAGGTCCAGCAGCGCGGGAAATGCTCCTTGCTCAAGGACAGGCGCAAAGGTGTCAACATCTTTTTCGTCTCCCAATCCTTGATCGAATCCATACTCGAATTGCACGATTTTTATGTGTTTCATCCGCGCAAGCTCAGACACGATGCTCGACGTGAGGAAAAATTCGGGAAAAATGACCTTTTTTAGGTCCGGAAGACCTCGAAGAAGTTCCAGGATGGCAGCCTCGATGTATTGCACGCAGTAGGGGACACGTAGATCAAGTGAGTGGATGTGTGGGGCGCGGACGCAGATGTCGAGGAAAAATGAAACTTTATCTTTGTGGCGAAGAGGAGGTGCAGATATAATGAGATGCCTCAGGCGCTGATGCATGAATAGTGGAGCTCGTTCCATGCAGTCGATGTCATCGTAGACCCACTCCAGAGTATGCAGGTTCGGGAGCATATCAAGTGTTGTCCTCGTCCTGGCCATATCATCGAGAAGACCCGAATAATCCACATCATTGTCCTGCTCGAATCGCAGAATGCGGACGCGGTTGGCATATTTCTGGAATCTTGCCCAGTCCCTTGAGTCTGGCAGTCCATCGAATAACTAGAACAACCCGGAAACAAATTAACAGAAGAAAGGTTAGGGAGACAGGATGACGCACATTGTACCGTCCCCTTATCTTGTATGGCCTCAAGAGAGAAAGAAGCCGGGAAAGGTCATCTACCTCTCTCCAAATGACGTCCAGAGTAATCTCTGACCATTGCTTGCAAACGCACGCAATGTTCACATAGTCATCTTCGTCCACAAAGCTGAGAATGATGCCTAATAACTCCGGAATAAACAGTACCCTGTGAAGCTGCATGACTGACATCAAGGACACTTGAAAGGACAGTGGTAGTATAGTTTTTGTACCATTTGATCACTGGGAGACTCGGACAAGCTCTGCGGCTAGTCTCGGCAAGTTCCGCAAAGCGTCCCTTGTTCTTTGACTCGCTAACTTAACTTAAACACAGATCTACAAACTTGCTACAGATGACATCCGCTGTCTCTACTTTCTCGGCGTCAGGAGAGGATGCGATTATCCGCACCATAGAATTGAATATAGACCCGTCTAATACGCAAAACATCGCTCCGTCAGATTTCCTCGAAATTTACGAGATTGAACGAACAGTAGCTGCGATCGTAGAAGGGGACTTCAAACGAGTGAGATCGATCCATCCCACTTTGCCCAGGCTGATTATAGCTCATACTAGCATAGATAGCTCTCCAGTTTCCTGATGAACTTTTGTGCCATTCTGTCCCAATCTACCGTTTACTCAAAAATAAAGTAGGGGAGGGTCATGACATCTATGTCTTAGCCGACACTTCCTACGGAAGGTTAGTCACTGTTCTACTCAGTGTAGAAGGCATCTTTTGACCAGCTTTGAACACTAGTTGCTGTGTTGACGAGGTTGCGGCACAACACGTCGATGCAGACCTAATCGTGCATTACGGTCACGCTTGTTTAAGCCAGTGCGTGCGCGAGACCTAACCCCGATTGAATGCGACATGACGTTCTCCCATAGACCTTCCAGGCTACCTGTAGTCTATGTCTTTGGAAAGAAACCTATTGATGTCGATGATTGCATCAACCAACTCGGTCAATGTTTAACCACTAAGTTACAGCAAGATACACCCAGTAATAGCAATAATCGACCGTCTATTTTACTTCGCTACGATGTTGGATATTCTTGCTATGCAGGTGATTCAAGTTTCTTGGGATGCTGCTATGCAACGTAAACTTACCAGTAACACAGACGTGATTACCCACAGGCTGGAGAGTAAACTGCAGTCCCTGAATACTAGGGTCCTGCATGACCCACTCCCAACTAGGCTCGATCCTAAGACCGCCATGCAGATTCCCCAAACTGTCGAGCAGACTTGTGCACAGTCCGGTGATGATAGCTTGAAGAGTGTCATCATCGCATATATTGGTGGCGAAAGTCTCAACCTTACGAACTTATTGATAACGCACTCTCATTGCGAGGTAGATCACCATAATTGTTTTCTAATATGTATTGGCATTTTTTGAATTTTTTTTTAGGTGTATGCGTACGACCCCTCTACGAGATCCGCTCGATTGCAATCGCATAGGACCAATAAATTGTTAATGCGGCGCTTCGCGATGGTTCAGAGGGCACGAGATGCAGATGTTTTTGGTATCCTTGTTGGCACTCTTGGTGTTAGTCAGTGCTTTTATTTCTCATTGTTTTTGTGATCAATGACATACATCACTAGCATCATATCTATCCCTTATAGCCCACGTCAGAAAACTTCTAGCTCGCGCACAGAAGAAAAGCTATACGATTAGTGTCGGCAAGCTAAATCCTGCGAAGCTTGCAAATTTCATGGAGATTGAATGTTTCATTTTGATCGCATGTCCTGAAAACAGTGTAATAGATGCCAAGGTCGGTCGGTCTTGTCCAAGTCAAAGAATTGCTTATTCTCTGTGACGCACAGGAGTTTTTAAGACCGATCATTACCCCCTTTGAACTCGAGGTTGCACTTCAAGCTGAAGGCACCTGGAGTGGACGATACGTGCTAGATTTTGAGAAATTACTCGCAAGTGACTCTGAAAATGACCTTGGTACGTTTCTAACAGTGTTGTAATTCGACATTTTACACATGGCATTTAGGCTCCGCTACTGAAGACAGTGGGGGCGATCCAGATGAACCGACTTTCTCCTTGATTACTGGAAAGTATCGACAAGCAAAACGCTACGGTAGTAAGCACAAATTTCTATATACTCAACCTCATCTTACATCCCAAAGCTGGTGACAGCACGGCGTCAACTGAGGGAATGTCAGCTGCTCTGACTCTTCGAAATCAAGATGGTGCTCTCTCGAAATTAGCTGACAGTGCGGCAGGTGAGTGGACCGTTGCCGTATGATGTTCCTTGTATGATGTGTGGCGCAGCATTGTTTCTTCACTCCCGCTCCTATCAAGGGCTGGAGGCTAAAATTGGAGAAGATTCTCCATCTGTCCTAGAGCAAGGCCGCAGTGGTATTGCTCGTGGTTATTCTGACGATCATTCATAAATATATCAACCATTTCAATGTTGGGATTTGAGCTCGAGGAACGCTGTGGTATCCCTCGAACTGTCTGGGAAGTAAAAACGTCCAGCGCCTCGTCGTCGGACAGGATTTCGAGATCAAGCACGTTGGCCGTATCGATATCTGAGTGCTGCTTGATTGAACAGTAGGATAAGTGGGTTCGTCACCAGAGCTCTGGTTGAACACGATTGATTACAGTTGATTCTTCAACACTTTATGCCATGCGTTAGTGGTCATTTGTCAATGTTTATGCTGATGACAACTTTAGGGAGATGTTTTTCTTGAATTCAGATTCAGCAGGCGGCTAATGTGGACTGCTTAAATGATCATAGTATTATACATTAGCCGCCGCTGGGATCTTGGTATCACGACTAGAGAATAAGTTCAGCCTGGGTTACTCATACAAAAGGCTAACATGATGGTATGAATTTCGTCTCATTCTCAGAAGACATTTCACATTGCAACTGGTATAATTACAGCTTCAAACGCACATTGGAGCTGGGGTTTCGTCGTCAGTATCTTCCATTTAAACTATCTTCTCCCTATCGTGGCCATGTGCTCGATATACTTGCCGAACATCTTTTGTAGGGTGTCCTGTCGAGTGTTCACTAATCTGCATGGAATGACAAAGTATAATCTATCATACACTGTCCTCGATGGAAACAAATTACGACACGAAGTCCTTGCGAGCACATGTCTAAGTCTCTAGTGGCGGTCAAACTCGTCCAATGACGCGAACTCAGGAAAATTCATCATCAAGTTCTGCTTCCGGGATCATCGATTTGAATCTAACGGGGCACAGGCCAGTGGGTTTTCTCGGTCTTTATGAACACCGCGTCATCCAACGGTTGTGTAGAATCTATGGTGAGCTGGAAGGCCCAAAGAATCAGGTCCGTGCCTATGAACACCGATCTGCACCAGTCGGAGTGAGCCTGGAAGAATGGCCTTGTGCGTATAGATATAGCTCGACCTGTCTGCGGCATGTTGACCAGAGCAAGTACAGTAATGGAATATCAGTGGTTCGGCTTGGCGATCAAATGGGGTATTCAGTGAACCTCCGTGGTTTGTCGTGGCCATCTCTCAGGCGGGTTCCTGTTCATATATGATTTGTGTCTCATGTACCCATGAACTGGTTGTAGTGCCTGCTATGTACAAGCTCATCGCTCAAGTTTTTGTCAAATCGAGCCAAACTTTCAGATCAGTAGAAGGAAGGAGTGGAGTGAGCGTGGTATTGGAAATAGTGTGCGTTAGAAGATAAGGAGAAAGATGTGTAAAGCATTAAAAACCGATAACTTGAGCAATCTAAGTAGTCCTTCGATGTTCGAGAAGAACTCCGTGACCCCTTTCTTTCGCGTGTCTGATTTCCGCAAAAAATTGGACAGCAAACGAGGGGATGAGATAAAAGTAAACATCCACTTTCACATCGTCATCGACCTTGCAATCTGAGCCAATTGCTCCGCCATCTCGGGATAGTTGCGTGTGAACTCCAATTGTGCCGTGCTTGCCTGTAAACCGCCTCGTTAGATCAGAATCAGTCAATGCCCTCACCGACTCACATATTGGTACGTAAGGGCATTGATCAGCTCGGGTTCGCTGCGTGCCAGTTCCGCTTGCCTCTTGAACATCTCAACAGCACGGTCAATCTTGCCCTGTTGCAACGATAGTTGGGCAAGCGTGGCGACTGCAGGCTCGCACTCAGGATCGATTCGCAAAGCTTCATCACAGCACCGTTCTGCAGCAGTAATGTCCTGTTTCCATTGGTAGATGGCAAGGCCCTTGTTAACAAGAGGGAGAACGTTCATCGGGGGAGGTCTGGTTGAGTGAAAGTGAGTCGATATATTGAAGAGAAAGATAAAATCCATACTTTGCACGCTCAAGTTCCACAGCGCGATCAAACTTGTCAACGGCGTCCATGAAACGCTGTTGGTCCAACAACAGCTCACCACTGCCAAGCCGTTAGATTAAAGTCATCAACGAAAGCAGCCACTTACTAGTAGTTCTGAGGCTCGCTCCGTTGAGGGAAATTGGTCATCGTCCGTCTGAAAGTTGCCATACTCCGCGCAAGTTCACCCATCTTGTACAGGGCGACGGCAAGCTGAATATGCGAGAATACAAATGTGTCATCGAGCTCGCTGGACTTGGTGTAATTGTCTGCGGCCTCCTTGAACTCATTGGTGATGAAGAGAACTACGAATCCATGAGTGACGCTTGGTCACGGAGGAAACAAATCACTCGCCTTGTCCACGGTGGTAATAGATGTCGGGGTCCTGGGGGTTGTGCTTGATCGCTTCCTCAAAGCACTCAAAGGCCTTCGTACCCTCGCCTTGCTCCATGTGCACGCTCGCGATCTTCACCCAGCTTTGTGTCAAGGAGGGGAAGATCTTGACGGATTCATACAGGTCATCCTTGGCGCCGGACACGTCACCCATAAGGAACCTGTTCAAAATTTAGTCGGCGCATTTCAGACTAACGAATGGCTAACTTGAAAGTGCCGCGGAGGTTGAGAGCCTCGGCATTGCCTATCTTCCATGAAATACCCTGCTCCATTGCCTCGTTTACGAGCGAGACAGCGTGCGCATAGTCGGCAGCTTCTAAAGCTTGTAATGCGAG
This sequence comes from Suillus occidentalis, assembly GCA_016628085.1. Lineage (NCBI taxonomy): Eukaryota > Fungi > Basidiomycota > Agaricomycetes > Boletales > Suillaceae > Suillus > Suillus occidentalis. The sequence goes on from JABBWB010000054.1 coordinate 59,520, forward strand.
TATAAGAGTGCTGTCACCAGTTGATGGGTTCTCCGGAAGTGAGGGCAGGGGTCCTGTGCAAGATCAGCTTTCAGATGAGAAAATGATGAAAGCGAATATACGTACGGACACGGAATGCGGCAAAGTAAGCTGAAACAAAAGTGAAGGAGGGAAGTCGAGGTTCGCGTGTCTAAGGCCAATGAGTAATCTGTCAGTGATTCCCCCACTTGTCACACTCACTGCAAGGATGGCGGCAGCTTTGTCTGTCGCAATCTTCTTCAGGACGCGTTCCACGGCCTGTGCAGCCACCTCGTTTTGGAATTTATCCAAGATAGTTGCAGCAGTGAAATCCCGTAGAGCCTCTTCATTTCTGGACAAAGCTTCAAGTGCATTGGCACGCCTGTTCAGCGCTTTTACGTAGTTAGCGTCAGAACGTAGCGCCTCATCACAGTCCAAGACCGCCAACTCATAATAAGGAGGTGTCATGTTCATGTAACCTGATAAAACGAGTGAGACATGCGTCACGATGACACCGACGGGAGGAACGCACATGCCGCACGGTTGCTGTGGTACACGGGCTCTGATTTTGTTGCCACCTGGATTGCACGGGAATACATTTCTACTGCCTGTTGAAACTTTCGGTTCTGGTAGAGCGTGTTACCGCGTGTTTTGAGTGTGCCTGCCAATTTAGCGCGCTCCTGTGTGACTCTTGCGTTCAAGTGGACGAATAATCCAGTATCAAAAGTACTAACCTCCACTGGCATCTTGTCGATCTCTTCCACTGATAGCACATCCTCTATTTGGTGGTGAGCGCGAGCTTCAAGATTGCAGTGGTACTGACCCTCTTCGGCAACTTTGGGCTTTATCTCCTCAAGTAGGGGCCCGTCCGCATCATTGACGGTCTTCCTCTTCTTTGAAGACTTCTTTTTGTCTCTCGCCTTGCCCTTCTCCAAGTCACCACCTGGACCACGCGAAGTGGAAGCATAGTAAACGACACCTCCAACAGCGAGCGCGGCAGCGGCTGTTCCTATGACTACTGCCTTTTTGTTTTCGGCCACGAAGTCTTGTATTCTCTCGAAGTAGGAGGTGGAAGAGGTAGTGGCCATGGTGGAGAAATAAACAGACGGCAGTGACGCGGAAGAACGTTCGTTCGGCTTGAATAGCTAACACCAAAATTTCCAAAATATCGTGCGAACTTTACGTCATATGTATTGCGGTTTGAGGGGCCCCCCTGGCATCTACCATGATCATCTACCGAGAGCTTAGAAGAAAAGATAAAGGGGATCCCTTGCACACTGGCAGAAATTGGACATTGGGCTAATTCCTATGTATCCATTGGAAACGGAATTTACATGTATGGATGTCAGTGACACCTTTATCAATGGTGCGCTTCGCTTTTGCAGCTTCAAAATTTCGTACAGATTCGAGTCTGATCAGGTGTGTTGTGATTCCAATTATTTTGTCTACCTATGGGAGACTAACAACTCGCAAAGCAAAGTTCGTCCAGCGTTTGATTCTCGGCCCTCCGATTTCTTCCAGTTCATGCGTGCCATTTCTCACCCTATCTCACATGTGACTTCCAGTCTTGCGCTCAACTCTCACCCTCCGAGTCACTCTTCGACACTGTTATTAACTATCCTTGGTCATTAGTTGACTCTTAGATACTTAATTATTGGTGCAGGCCATGTCTTCATCACTACCAATATCCCCTTCGACTACTATGGTAGCTTCTCAAGCTGAAAGTCAACCATCATCAAAACCCCCAGCTCCGGTCTTGAATTTCCCCAATTCCCCAATCCCGAAGAATCCACTTGGAGAGGGACGGTACATCAAGACTGCTGCTGCTCTTATCATTGGGTATGTCTCATTCTGTGGCACAGCACACAGCTAAAATCACGGTGACACTATAGAGATGAAATTTTGAATGGAAACACGCTGGACCGTAACTCAAATTACTTTGCGCGTTTCTGTTTCGAGAATGGTATCGAGCTGTGAGATTTTCTCTAGCGATTCTTTCTATACCCGCTTATTTTCTGTGCAACAATGCAGCCAGAGAATCGAGGTAATTGCAGACGACGAGCTCGAGATGTGAGTAAGTTTGTCCTGGTTGTCGTCAGGAGAGATAACATGGATTTCTAGTCTTGAGGCTAGCCGCAGGATGGTCCAGAAATATGATTTCGTCATCACTTCTGGTGGTATAGGGCCCACTCATGATGGTATAGTGCATCATCCCTGATGCGACAGTTGAAGGTCTGAATGCCTCCATTTCGAGATATCACATACGCCTCGCTCGCAAAGTCTTTCGGGCAAGAGCTCAAATACAATGATGAAACTATCGCGCGCATGGAAGAAGCCAGCCGACACCGCACATGGATGCCGCAGCAAAACGAGGAGCAACGCACCGCTCGTAAACGTATGGCACTGTTTCCGGAAGCTGGAGAGGTTCTTTTTGTCGCTAGTGACATCTGGGTTGTACGCATTTCATCCTTTTTGTATGGTATCGTGCACTAAGATGCATCTGCAGCCCGTTGTACGACTGGAAGGCAAGCTATGCATATTGCCAGGAATTCCATCACTTTTCCAGAAGCTATTGGATCACTTGAAACCTTTCTTGCCTCTACCTACAGAAGATGCGCGTCCCTTCCGGCTTCAAGTCTTTACTCCGTAAGTCATTGATATTATATCTGCGCCGTCAGTAGATCAAGCTCCTGATAATGCGTGAAGACTTCCGGAATCGTCCATTGCGCCATTCCTGACAGCTCTACAGAATCGCGTCAAGCCTGAGAATATCCGGATAGGCTCTTACCCGCTCCATCAGCCAGGGGCACACATTGCTCTAATTGGATTGGACCGTGCACGCGTGAAAGAACTCGGGTTGGAGGTGGAGAAAGAGTTGCAAGGACGTATACTGAGTGCAGAGGAGACCGACACCATGATCAAGGAAAAGAGGCAGTGATGTAAGTACCATTGTACAAGTTGACTGCCGTCGGTGAATATGCGAAACCAGCTGTCCATTTCGTCTAGCTTCCTCTTAATGCACTGAAAGGTTAAACAAACAGACCGGGGGCTCAGCACAGGTTTCTAAATGATCAGGTCGTGTAACAAGATAGATAGCTGGACTCGCATTCAAGCATCAATATCAGTAAACGACACGTAAAATGAACGCTTTACCACACCCAGTCTCAACTGGCGGGTTACTTGAACTCAGGCATACGAGATGCAGCAGGTTCTGTGACTATGCTTCCGTTCAAGCAACTTATTGTTCCATACAGTTTTATCTGTTGCCTTGGCCGCAAACGCATCTCACCCTCATCTTCACTGAAATCCTGTGATGTCCAGTCATACAAAAGATGCTCGATCACAGGAACAGTTTGACAGTTTAACAACACAGATTTTTTGGTTCCGCGGCATCAAACGCTCCGTCCTTACAATATGTAGTGGTGTGAAAGGCTAAAAAATTGGCAGGTTCTAAACCTTCAGGCCGATGCTGATGCATGATGCTCCAGTTTAACGTCTCCCACAAGAACGTCCTTGAGCAGCATTAAAGCTGCCTTCGCGAACGCCACCATATTCTTCTCTCTCTCTGTGACACCTGTGTTCACCACACGAGTCGCAAAACTTTCACGGGACACGACGGCAATAAATGTTTGCCCTGCTCTGCGAGTCAGGAGTTAACGTCAAGTTATTAGCTTGTATGGGAATGTGTGGCGCGGCTCACACATGGACGATCGGCGGTCCCAAGACGGTAGGACCTGCAGCACCCCACTCCCCAATACAGTATGTCACATCCATCTGCTCCCTGACATTCGCTGCGAGCTCTGTGACAAGTTCCGGTGTGGGCCCACTGGGCAGGACTATTAGCAGCCGATGTCAATAATAAGCCACCATGATGAACATACTGGTAGTTCGCCACGTTCTCATCTGTCCAGCCCGCCCAAGCCTTCCGTGGCTTCGTGGTATACACGGTCGTTCCCCCCACAAAGAACTTGCTTGCTCCAGCCACGGAAAGTAGGGAGGCTGACACGAGACCACCTGTTGTAGTTTCTGCTACTGCAAGCGTCGATGAAGTTGACCTCAAAAGTTCGGAAATCTCATTTAAAAGAGGCTTGAAAGAAGCTGGAGGGAAAGAATAATCCTCTGCGGGCTCCATCATTGTGGCGGGTAGAGACTCAGCTGACACGCGCAGTGCATGAGTGATTATCCTTATGTATTCAGAGTTGGCAGCGTGAAGCAGAAACTATACATAGCATAGATATTAATGTATTCACCCGCCCCAATCCCACAGCGATAGCTAACTGGAAACTAGTCGATTTCACGCAGCAACGCCGCGACATCCATTTCTGCATTCCGCGGAATGCACTCGCACAACATGGTGGCAACTTGGATGGACGATCCTGGAACGTATGATAATGAGTCAGCAACATAGAGAACTGCGAACAGGGTCATAAGCGACATTCATCGATATGCAGGAAATATATGCAGGGAAATCACTAAACATAATCATTGCGAAGGTTTGCTGAGCTCAACACAACTCTCGGAACTTGCAAATTTAAGTAGAAGAGCATCGAGATCCGATTCTTGGGCGTGAGCTGTTGTTCCGCTCCTGAGCTCGTTGGCCGTTCGAAGCTATTATATTATCGAGCGTCGGCATCCTGCTTAAGCACCACAAAATAATCCACAATGAGATCCCATATGAGGGGGCGATATCCAAGTGTGAGGAAGTTTTCAAGGAATTAAACAAGCAAAACTTCTTCGTCCTGCATGTCGCAGCATCCAAAGTTGTCCAGCCATTGAGTGGCGCGATTCCGCTGGTCGGAGGACCCCCTTCTTGAAACGAACGCAAGAAAATCCAAGCAAAAACCTACATAAATGACTTGAGATCATGGCGATATAGGTGTTTGACTTCGCCTCGCCACCCTCGTCGGTGAGATAATCGAGCACCATGAACAGCACCGTGCCCGTGCGCTCGCTGCCCCGAGGACCCAGGTCGTCTGCCAACGATAGATCGTACTCGTTTAAGACACTTAGTATTCGCTCCCCATTTTTCTTGTACCACGTCGTGTTTCCAGGGGTAATATCTCGATGATAGACCAATTCTTCCTTCCATAAAGTAAGGTGTCCTGCACGGTATTTCAACGAAGACTCACATAGATGTGATGAAACATGAAATACATTTATACCACACACTGAAAATATTTTTTGCCACAGAACTTCGCGATAGGCCGCAGCTTCGGGAATCTGAAAATGGAGAGCACACGACTGCCCATGCTATGTTCTGGAACACCACGCGCTTCTCAAATGACGGACGTGGGATACGATAACGGGTGGTGCCAGAGCAGCTCAGGAACATTATCTTAATGGGCGGGTATTGTTCGACAAGCGCTTCGCCAGTGGCGGGGACCATGTTGGTAGCGTGTTCCATCATCTCCACGTAGTGAACAGCAGCACGCATTCCGTCAACCTCAGCTTGATTTCTTGAAGAGAAGCAAGGAAAGCGCGATGTAAGTAGTGGCTCCCTGGGCCGGCCATAACTTGAAAGGGTCGTACAATTTGGCTTCCGAGTCATTTCTTGCCCGAACTTCAAGTATGAAAATGCTCGATTAGCAAAGAAGCACTCACTATTTTTTGAGTGATTGCCTTGAGGCCTTTCCAGCTCGCAGCCTGTCGTAGCCAAGTCGTAGCATACTGATAGTGACTGGTCGTCCACTAAGTAGGTACTGAAAGTACTGAGTACTACTTAGTACTGAAGTCCAAATGAGATGAACGTGGGAAATACAGTAGTAAGTGTGTAGTGAGGGCAGGTCTGTCTGATGACTCTGATCCACCAAAAATTTGCATCTCTAGTAGCCGTGATTCCGAGTCGAGCTGTTCAATCCCAAACGCTTGTTGATTGGTACTCAGTGACGGGAGGAGACATCCTCCAATGTACCCTCTTATTTTAGGGACAATCAGTTTTCCTGTTTCCATGATATTGAGGGCAAAACCAATTGTATCTCTCGAATGATTGAATCTCGGATGCCTGCCATGCCAGGAACAACCAGTCCTGCAAACAACACTACCACTGGACCAGTGAGACTAAGGCTTATATAGTTGGCGTGAAATCCGATCCCTCCGAATCTGGCCGACGCTGCCGCGGCTCCAGTTTGATGTCTCCCGCAAGAACGTCCCTGAGCAGCATCAAGGCTGCCTTCGCAAAAGCTACCATGTTCTTCTCTCTCTCTGCAACACCTGTGTTCACGACACGAGTCGCAAAACCTTCACGGGACACGATAGCAATGCATGATTGCCCTGCTCTGCAAATCGCAAGAGTTCGAGTTAACGTCGAGTCATCAGCGACATGAGGAATATTATAGCCCACACATGGACAAACGGCGGTCCCGGGACAGTAGGACCTGTAGCACCCGACTCTCCGATGCAATATGTCGCATCCATCTGCTCCCTGACGTTTACTGCGAGCTCTGTGACGAGTTGTGGTGTGGGTCCCCTAGGCAAGACAAGATATTAGCAGCCGATAATAGTAACGAGCCACCACAATCAACAGACTTGTAGTTCACCAAGTTCTCATCTGTCCAGCCCGCCCAAATCCTCCGTGACTTTGTGGTGTACACTGTCGCACCTCCCACGAAGAATTTACTTGCTCCAGACACAGATAGCAGGGCAGCTGACACGAGACCACCTGTTGTAGTTTCTGCCACGGCAAGCGTCGACGAGGTCGACCTCAGAAGCCCGGAAATCTCAGTCAACAGAGGCTTAAAAGAGGCAGGCGGAAAAGAATAATCCTCTGCGGGTTCCATTACCGTAGTGGATAGAGATATAAGAAATGCTCAGCTGACGCGTGAGTGATTATCATCCTCATTTGGATCGTTTATCCAGTGTTGTTCAACTCGTCGGATACTGGCAGAGTCAAGAAAAACTAACACAAGTCCATTATTATAATACAATTGTTATGACATAGATTTTCACCACACGCTCGCCCAAAGGCCTCAACGATCAACTAAAGTCAGATCTTCGAAGCTTCATTGTTGACTATTAATTAATTGTTAGCTATGCTGGCACTTACCTTCCTTTAGCCGTTCAGAACGTTCAAACATCATCCTAACTTTTGCTTATGGACAGCAACAGCATGTACAAGTGCCAGCTCATCATACCAACATGCGGCATTAATTGCGCTGTTGTTAACCTTCGAGTGATTTCCTGAAATATAGATGAGGTACTACCAATGGTACTGTTTGGGTAGGTAAGTATGCGATATCCATCCACAGTAAATAGTCGCAATAGAGTAGCTAAGAGAGCGGGTAGCAATAGGTTTATAGATGCATGAATGATGTGAGGTATGATGATTCATAATGTCTTGAGGGAATAGAAAATTACCAAAGGCCCAAATACCGAGGGATCCACGCGAGAAAAGAGGTGTGAAATTATGGGGATAGGAGAAGACACAAATTACCGCTCACCCCTTCGCTCATCAACGACAACTTCCACCCATCTAAGCAGGGTATCCTGAAGCATGGTGTCCCACCCCTCGTCCTTGCGCGCAACGAGGCGGGGATCGAAGATGATTGGGGGTTCTGTGGAGGGAAATCGTATCTTTGAGGGAGAGTTTGCTGGCGTGCTATGTGAAGGCTTGAGCTGGTGATCTGTCCGGCCGGGGGCGGAGGGTACGATCATTGGAAGGAGGTATCGAATCTTCAATGCGCTAGAGACGACGGCTGACGTCAAGAGATGCAACCTGGAAAAGAGAACAACAACGTACGCAGCCCACAATCGAAGGTTATCTGTTCGTCTGAACGTCCAGCCTGTTTTACTCTTTTCTTTCTCGTCCTCTGCAGCTTCCAGTGCCACGATATCATGGATGGAATCGGGCGAAATAAAACCCCAGGGTTTACGTGACCACCGGACGCCGGTGTTGTATGCTACGCACAGAAACTGGCCGGACGAAAGCGCGAGAAGGAATGCATTTCTATCTGTTGCTGGCGGTAGCAACGAACAAAGGTGTTCCGGAAGTAGAGCGTGGATGAGGGCATGCGCCCGGCCTGTCAGAACTCGGTTAGGTTTGGGAGAATCGATTGATTGAAGAACCAACCTAACGGGTGTTCAGCAAAGAATCCACGCATCGCCCACTCGGGCAAATCCTCTTCATCCACGCTTTCCTCCTCAGAAAGTGCTGCCATTTCCTCATTCTCTTCCATCATTGTAAGTTTCTGCATCGAGTCTAGCAAACCGGACGATACCACCCGCCTAGACGATGGAGGCGAGGACGGAGACCGAAAAGGATCCGCGTCACCCGCGCTAACACGCCTGCTTTTCGCCCGGCCCTCTCTTTCTTTCTTTGCAACCCTCTCGTGTTCTCGTTCCCAACCTCTTTTACCCTCCTTGACCTCTCCGAATAGAACATCATCAACCACGTCCACATACCGTCGCACGACCCCCTCCTCCTTCGCCACGTCAGCCAGCGTCATGTCCTGTCTGTACAGCCAGCCCCCACCCAGCACTAAGCGGTCGTCCCAGTGATCTCTCTTTTCTCCTTCCTCTTCGCCCAGGATCGAGTCATAGTAATCATCCTCCCACACTGGCACAGATTCGTGTCGACCTTCTACGTGCACGAAAGAAATCGACATGTCTGGATCTATAGGAAGGTCGCGATCGTGATCATGAGACGCATCTGAAAGCGCAGCAGGTGACGCCACACGTGATGGCGAAGCACCACCGTGATCAGGAACAGAACCGTGATCGCTTTGTACGTCATAAGCCTCGTCAGATAGAGGTACTCGTGAGCGCTCTTCAAGTTCGCGAAGAACAGCCAAAACTTCTAATGCAGACTTGCGAATAAGTGACAGGGGATCTGCCTGGGCTTTTTGGTGCGATGTGCTTCTTTTCGGATGGGGTGGACTTGCCGCGACCTTGTTGCGGTACTGGCTACGGAGAGTTCCAGCAGAATCATCTGGTAATGTAATCACGTAATTGCGCACTGAACGAATGGCGCGCGTCGTGATCTTGAGTAAGTTGAGAATATCCAGGTGATCTCGGAGAATATTGGACGCATGCGGGCTAAGGAGTTCAGGATCGCGTCTGGGACTGTCATTTTTGCTACTCGACAAGCCCCACGCGTCTGCAACAGCCATGAGGTCTTCTACGACGCCCGGAAGGAACACTTCAGGGTCCGTTTCATATGTCTTCACAAACGGAGGAAAAGCAGGCTGCTGGATCTGCGGAATAGTTGGTGACGGGGGCAACTCGAACTCCAATAGACTGCCCAATGATGCTTTAGCGGATTTGGCTGCAGATATTCCACCGAGAGCTGGGACGAGTTGAGCGCTGAACTTCTTCGATGGGCTTCACATAGTATGAGCAGAAAGCCGACAAGAGAGAAAGAAAAACGCACTTGGGCTTGGCAACGATACCTGTCTTTGTGAAATAGTGCTGAAGATGCTCTATGCTTCCGAGTGTCATGACGCTCTGACGTTTTGCCGCGCTTCTGCTGAATGGCTTGACCGGTTTGTTGGCAGAGTTCATGTTAGGGTAGAAAGCGGTCGAACGACGCGCTTTCAAGTTCTTGACTGTTGCTTCTGCATGATTTTGAGAATCTGGAGAAGCCGACCCAGTGTAATCCGGCGTCAGGGCTGGTGGTGTCAATGATGGAGAAGAAGAAGCCATGTCTACAAGAAACAAGACAACGAACGACCGACCGTCCAGAATCCAATGCAGAGCTACAAGCAATGCCCATGCTGCCATACAAGGAAGGTGATTAAGAATGAATCAAGGGGGGTTAACTTTCTGGGGGGTTGAATCGTGAATATCATAAGGGTTGCTCCTACAATGATGAGCATACATGGCCCATGCAAAAGACAAGTACTACTGGGCTCAACTAAGAGCTGCTTTAACTGCAGGTCAATGGTCGTCTCCTTCACCAGGAAGAGCTCAAAATGGCTCTCCATTATCTTGGTTTCATGTCCTACGCAAATTCAACAAGCACTGCAAAGGTTTCCAAGACGTCGCAGAAGTCGCATCACAAACTCAGGCTCTATTTTTGCTACTTGGAGTGGACACAGAGGACGTGGATCAGCTAGGTTTAGAAGATGATGACAAGCTCGTTCTTGGCGACGAGTGCCTCTTACCACTGGAACGAATAGAGGAGGCCAGAGGCGGTTATGAAATATTAAGAAGCCTGGACAGCAAGAATTTCGATGTAATTCACCTCCCATTCGTATTCCGTGCAGTACTGAAGATGATCATATAGTCTCTTCAGCTTGCACTTGCGTTCTACGCATATGCCCTTGGGCAGTTTTCAGAATGCCTTTCCTACTTGTCCAAAGTACCGAAGCTATTTGAGGTGCAGAGCCATATACCTCCATCTTTCACCACTCGTTCAGATAATTCCGCGCTTCAAGTCCCTGGATCAATTGCCGAAACGTCATCTTCATGGACAGGCAGTTTTGTTTCTGCTGACTTTCCTGGTTCGACAGCTGACATCAAGGATGGGAGAGCTTGGGCAATCATCGAATCAATAAGGAGCGCATGCTTACAAGGTATGCCGTTCCAGCAATTACTTCACTTCAATAACACTCATCCTAACAGGCATGTGTTTTGAAAAGTTGTCACAACCCAAGAAAGCAATTGAAGCATACTCATTCGCCCTCCCGCTTCTTAGCAGCATCGAATCCGAGATACCACGGACACTCACTGCCACGCATTCATCCTCTGCTTCATTCGACAACTACCGCGAGCTTTGGCGGTGGACAGAACGTCTCATGTTCAGGACCATCTCTCTCCTTTCGCGGTTTTGTTGTCTCGATGAGAACGATGGCCTTATTTGGACCATGTTCACCCATTATCATACTTGTAGTGCGCATTGGCCGGCGACATTTCGCACAGGTCATCGCTCTACAGTTGCAGTCCTTCACCTGCGAGCACTAATCATCCAACATCAGACGTCGTCAACTACAGCCACTCCTAATTCATCATTTCAGTCATCGACACAACCCCATTGGATAAATACTGCTCGATCGGTCATCCATGAATATCGCACAATTCTGGGAACTTGCACTACTTTTCCCAAGGCTGGAGAACGTAACTTCAAAGTGGAGGATTTTGTAGACTTGTGTGTGGCAGTGTGGGAGACCAATGGAGCCAAGTCTGACCGTGTCCGTTGGGTTCTCGATGTAAGATTGCGCGTGCTAGGTTTTAATCGGTTCACTGACCTCATGTAGATGCTCTGGTGGGCTACCCGCCTCACCTTTAACTCGTACCGAATTTATCGACACATGACACGACTACTTTCCATTTCCGGCGACGCGGAGCTAGCCAAACGTACCCTGAGGTTATACGTTCATGTCGTTTCAAAAGCACGAGAAGCAGGGGTGGATAATGACTTTGACACGGATCGCCATTGGGTTGAGACACTTACCAATGGTGCCCGGATGCTCTGCCGTCTTTCCATTTCACGTCAGGATGGTGTCGACGATGCCAAGGAGGCAGGAGACATGGTCGAAAAAGCGAAAACGAGGCTGGATGAGGATGATACGGAGATGGTGGCGAGAGTCGCACTGGCCGAAGGTGTATGTTACACAACATTGGCAATAACAGGTGGTTCTCTGTTCTGATATTTTGATATTCGATGACTGAAATCTTATACTATGTCAGAACAGGACCCCTACACACGACAGGCTCGTCTAGGTCGTGCCCTCGCTGCCTACCTGAAGTCTGTCGCGACCTATCCTACACCTGCTGCGCATCATCAGCTCGCGATCGCACTATCTTTACCCGGATGTTCGCAAAATGTGGATGAGGCGATAGTATCCGCTCGCGCAGCTGTTGAAGGCGAAGCGGATGAAATTCGACATTGGCATCTTCTCGGTCTGTTACTTAGTGCTAGCGGCGAGTGGGAGAAGGCGGCCGGTGTTTTAGAGGTGGGTGCAGACCTAGACGAGAGCAAGCAGGACGTGGAAAGTCCAGCTAGACTCGGTGCTGACAATACTGCCGACGACATTGTGGTGAAAGCGCCTATGGCTGATGGTATTCAGGCTAAAGACTTTCAGCTAGACCATCAGCACGCACCAGTAAACGGCCATTCAACGCTTCCATCTGCACATCTACCGCTAGATGATGCCGATGGTCCGACATCTGAGCACAAGAGGCTTCTTGAGCCAGACGCAACCATCATACCACCATTTGCCACTCTCCTCCGACCATTATCCGACCATCCATTGCCTTCTCCCCGTGATGCATTTGATTACGCCCTCCAGCTTAGAATGACACAGATGGCGCTTGCCGAACACATAGAAGGCCCTGAGGGTGCAGAGAAGCGGTGGGTTGACGTATTTGGTTGGATTGCAGAACGCAAAGGCTCGCCCTCCACTTCAGGGTCTATGACAGAGACGCAGCGTGAGTCTAGGAAGCAAGCTTCCCTTACTTTTCATCCCACCGCGGGCTGCATGGAGCTGATTTTATCTGGTTGTGGTTTGTGTGGATCAGCGAGGTCGTCATTGGACACAGGTACCGGCGCCAGGACTACAAGAACGTCATCAATGCTGCATCAGCCATCGCAGGACCCACTGAGTGAAAAAGGCTGTAGTGCAAACCAACATGGATGTTTGGGTCTTTCTCTTGGTCAACAAGACCTCCCGTCATCGGAGCTTCCGCCAATCACTGTCACACCTGCAACGCCTGCTGAGCCGCATCGTCATTTCCCGCTCAGCATAGATGAGAAGGAATCGCTGAAGGGTAGACGTTCCTCTTCAGCAGATGGCACTGGTAGGAAAGTGCAACAGATGTTGAAAGCCCGCGTCCATAGAGGGCAGGAAAAGATCAGTACCATATCAAGGAAACTTGGCCATGGCGTTGTGCGACACGGAAATTTAAAGAGGACAAGCTCGGCACCAGGTAAACTATTTTTTTATTTAACCCACCACACCTTTCTTCACAATTTGTTCCAGACTTCCATGCTGTACTACAGAACCATAACTACCAAGCCTCGTCAATACACTCCCGCCGCCGGCTGCGTTCTCTGATTCGTCATAATGCAGCTGCCGCACCCATTGAGTCACCACCCGCTCCGCCTTCCCCGCTTCCTCCGGTGGCAGAGGAAACACCTACACTCCACGCGACAAAAGACGACAAGCTTATCAGTGACCTTTGGGCCATGTCAGCCGCCACTTTTCGACGACTTGGTAAAATCGAGCAAGCCAAAGGTGCAATCCAAGAAGCAGAAGCCAAAGATTCTGAAAATCCTGCTGTTTGGGTGCAGGTGCGCATATTGCATGACTTCGACCAACGCATCGGCTAACCCGGACACAGCTTGGGCTATACTACATGGCGCTAGATCGTAATAGAGATGCTCTAGAAGCTTTTCAGAAAGCCCTGTTCATATCGCCTGACGATATTGCTGCAACTGTGCACTTATGTCGCATCCACCTTTCAACGAAGTCTTCGACTAACGGGGTGGACTCGGATAAGGTTGATCTAGTTGCTGGGCTTCTCGGCCACGTCACCCGAGGTCCTGGCTGGGATGTTCCCGAGGCCTGGTACTACTTGGCTAAAGCATACGGGTTACAGGGCCGCAAGGACAAGGAGCGGGAAAGTCTGGCAACAGCTTTGGCGTTGAGTGATCACAGGAGTATCAGGGATATTGGGCGGGCTGTGGGTTGGTGTTTGTAATTGGTACATGTGGTCAAGGGTTTGAATGATACAACGTCCCACTACGTACTGCTGACTCTGCACGACAATCATAGATATGATCTTTTCCATTACTGTCCATGACATATTTTATTGACAGATTATTACTTGGTTTTTGGCCCTGGATCTAAAGGTTTCGTATGCGAACGCTAGGGTTGATTTAGATGTTCTGTTCGAGGTGCAGACCGACGCGTGTTTCCAGAGTCCGTTATTCGTTCTGGTGCAGCTGTATTTGAGCGAATCGTTGACTTTCAATGGAAAGACCACTAGTGATTCAAGTTATCGTCTACACATCTCAGTCTTGCTTGCGATGACCCCCCAGCTTGCATGTACAATAAAGGCATGATTATAAATTCGAAGGGATCTTGAAAGTATTACTCCTTTATGAAGTTACTGTTTCAGTAAACCTGATTATCGAAATCAGTCATAGGAGTCAATACGAGTACTGATCTCTCCTGCGAGATTCACCACCATATTTGTGATGGCTACGTCCTGCAATCCTACGCCTACACTCTTGAATATAGTGACTTTACCAGCCCGTCTTATCTCGTCACACAATGCGTGAACCTTCTCGTAGTCAGCATCTGGCGAGTTGCCGTCAAAATGGACCAGGGTTCCAATTTCGACCATGTCCTCTTCATTAAACCTGGCTTTTATGAGCTCCCCAGCCTCAGACGCGCATGCTTCTCTGGAGTCCACGACCACTTTTCCAGCCTGATGGAGCAACTCTGAAGAGACTTCAGTCATGTCAGGCGTGTAGCTCCCAATGAGATTGAGATGTGTCCCTGGAGAAACCCATTTCGCCTCGAAAAGTGGCTCCTTTGAAGATGTGGCCGTGCATATTATATTGGCTGCACGGGTAACTTGTTCCAGTCGAGCAAGGTCATCCGTCAAAATGAGAGACTGAAATGTGACTGTTGGATGAGCTGACTTCAGGCGGATGATAAGGTCAACCAGTCTTTGATTGTTTGACTTGTTGACGATTGTGCAAGTTTCGATGGTCGAATAGGCACGAAGGTGAAGATCCACGTGGGCCTCGATTTGCTTGCCTGCTCCGAAAGCAAGGAACGTGCTTGGGTCTTGAACAGACAAGAGAAGACGCGTAGCAAGCAGAGAACCTGCTCATGGATTGATTGATTTCTATGCATTTTCATCAGAACGGAGTGAAAGCGCACCAGCAGCTGTCCGAAGAGCTGTTAGTTGCCTCGCGTTCACGATTGCACGTATGCCGCCCGTATTTTCGTCCAAAACCAGGCTGGATGCAGGAAGCCCGCCTTGATCAGCAGGATGACGTGGAATTGAGACCACCTTGATGCTGGTCCCCAATCCCTGCACTCGTGCAGGCATGAAAAGTGCATTGTGCTGCGCCATAGAAATCGATTCACGCAGCGGGGCATCGAAGCCAGAACCTGAGGAAAGGGTATGAAACACAAAAGCCATCAGACTTTCAAGCCTGGAGTGGTGGATTGACGATATAATTCTGGATACATCTGCAGCAGTAATGATGAGGAAAGACATAGCAGATTTAGGCGGAAGGTGGCTCAGCGAATCAGCGGAGTGGCGGACGGCCGAGGACAACCTGCGCTTCGTGCTCGGATCTAGTATTCAATATTCAATGCCCACAGTGGTTGTAAAAAGGTTGAGACACAAACAACTTGCACCAAGAGAGAGAGGTGTTAGTACGACCGGGCTCACGGTGTGGCTTTACTGAGCTGTGACTGTGACAACACAAGTGTTGTGATTTAGTCACGCCTATGTAGTCAGAATGTGTACGACTGCTGGTGAATCATAAACGTTCGACGACCATGTCCAACACCATCGCCTTGCACGTGTTTTTTTCCTGCAAAAGGTGGTAGTCATCTAATAAAACTCAACACAGGTACCCGCTGTCGAACTTTACCTTTAGGTAAGTTGTGATGGTCCACATTGGTCAATTCTAAGATGCGAACACCAGCACAAAAGAGGCTCAGCCTGAGGAAGATCCCTCCGTGTCTGCGCGCCTGCAGCGTCTCCAGAACAACTATGAGGACTTCGGTATGCGCCGCACCGTCGAGGGAATTCTTGTTGTGCACGACCATGGACACCCGCATATCCTAATGCTCCAAATTGCGAACGCGTTCTTCAAGTTGTACGTTTCCGTATTCGAAATGTGGTTCTTTCGTTACAATTGGCTTATCGTGTGGATAGACCTGGTGACTACCTCAAACCGGGCGAGGACGATATTGATGGACTCAAACGGCGCCTCGACGAGCGCCTCGCGCCGCCAGTAGAGTCCAAGCAGTTCAACGCGTCTCATGGCGTCGACAACGAGTGGGAGATCGGTGATTGTCTTGCACAGTGGTGGCGGCCTAATTTCGAGACGTTTATGGTACGTTCATTTTCCTTGTAGCGAATGAATGATGCTGAAGCATGTCCGTAGTACCCATTCGTGCCAGCACACATCACGAAGCCAAAGGAGTGCAAGAAACTTTACCTAGTCCAGATGCCTGAGCGGAGTACGTCAGATGGTTCTGCCATACTTTTCATTCAACTTGTATCTTCACTAGAGGTCCTTGCTGTTCCGAAAAACATGAAGCTTCTCGCCATCCCCCTGTTTGAGTTGTATGATAACGCTGCACGGTTCGTCTTAATAGTCTCAATAAGCTTGAGGGCGCATGTTTCATATTGGTGACGTCGTAAAACCCCAGATATGGTCCCCAGCTCTCCGCGATCCCGCACCTGCTGTCAAGGTGATCGCCCACCCAAGCTGCACTAGAGGAATTTCATGCTGATGAATCCTCCCTGCAGATACAACTTCATTTACCAGTAGACATCCAACCAAAAAGGTGGTCTGGTTACTACCACAGTACCATACATCTCGAGAGATTCCTTCCGATGGAGCTGATCTTGCAGGTCACGACCCTGACGTAGGTGCATAGTTCACGAATAAATCATTTATTTCTTTATTGCTGTTGTAGCTCTCGAAATTCTTGTTGCCATGTTTTTGTAGTGTAATGTGATGGACTGCTTTTATAGCTATGCAGTAGTCGACACGTTAAATTTTCGATGAGACTCGAGGCGCCGCCACGGTGGAGTTAGCCGAGAGGTCTTTCTTTGAGTTGGACGCATGATGCAAAACGAGGCTTGTTGTCTCCCAGAAGCTGTCCACACATAATTCATCCCCCTTGACGGACGCTTGTACTGTTTTACGGTACTTTTATCAACCACCTGCTGATCCGTTCTCTTCAACGACCTAATCACATACGATGCCTCCAACCGACCTCATGAAGAATTCCTTTTCTGCTACCACCGCTAGCTCACCCGTAAATGTCAAGCTTTTACTGATTGGAAATGCGTCAGTAGGGAAAAGTAGTTTGCTCCTGCGTTTCTCGGATGAGCAATGGCTCCCCGAGGACGAAGCGAGCGCAACGATAGGCGTTGACTTCCGTGTTCGTTTGTCATTCCGCGCGTTCTCCCACTGGAGAATGAAGTCGTGTGCTGACCCTAGTCTGTATAGGTGCACAAAATGGAGGTCAACGGACGGAAGGTAAAACTGAGCATATGGGTGCGCTGATTCTTCTTCTCCTGTATCTATGGGATGATGAAGTCTATTCTGCAGGATACGGCTGGCCAAGAACGATTCCGTACAATCACATCCTCGTATTACCGTGGTGCTCAAGGGATCATACTTGGTGCGCTCTCGCCTGCTTTTATGGGATGAATGTTTGGAAGCCTAATAATATTTACCGTGGTACAGTGTATGATGTAGCAAACCGCGAGACATTCGAAGCGCTTCCGAAATGGTTTTCAGAAATCGACACTTATGTGTCAATCACAGTGCCGAAGATTATTGTTGGAAATAAGGTCGATAAGGTATTTGCTCTTCCCTTGATAATTTTTTCGTACTCTTGTTATTCCCTGGACCTCAGTCCATTTCATCGACCTGCCCGCACTAACATCTCGCCTACCTGCTCTTCGTCAATGTTCCCCATCTTGTTGCTCAACTGCTAACACCAATCCAGGAAAACTCTCGGCAAGTTTCCACCAATGAGGGTTCCACCTTTGCCTCTCGGCAGAATGCCCTCTTCGTTGAGGCCTCTGCAAAGACAGCCGTAGGGGTACGCGAGGTGTTCGAGGAGCTGGTGGCACGAATTCTTGAGACCCCAGAACTGTGGGCACCTGTGGCACCGGAAGCTGGTGTGAGTTTTGGGAAACGGGGTGTGGAGGACGGCATGCCGGGAACGATCGATGTAGGGCGTGACACGGCTGCGCAGGACGACGGGAGTTGTGGATGCTAGATTCCGTGCTAAAGCGGCGGCTGATGAAGCTCACGTGGGTCGGTGCGCCTGCTGGTGATGTACCGAGTTTTGTGTACGATGCTGTTTGCTGTTTGCGTGGATAGATCTGCCTCGGACGTGACTGATATACCTTGTATGTGCCTACGTACTGCACTCAATCCATGTACTATATACACGAGCATTTTGAGGAATCAATCCTTGTTATATTCACTATCACTGTACTTATTGTTAACAGTGGATGTCGGTTACACCTTTGGCGGTCTCTTGTCAAATATATATTAACCTAATGATTCCGATTCAACTCGAGCATTTACTTGAGATTTGTACCGGAAACAACGCAGAGACTGTTGAGATCTGAGACTGCGAGTCCGGCGGAGAGGCCCTTACTAGGTCTTATGTAAAGGTAGCCTCGTTGTACTTCGCCACACAGTGGCAGCGTGGTGTTCAAGTTCAACGTTGATTCCTTTAGATGCATGCATTGATACCAACATCCCCCCGTCATCCAAAAGGCAAGCCACGCATACCCTTCGCCTTCATCAAATAAGTACCTTCCACTGGGCCTTTGGCTCTTTGTACAAACTTGAAGCCGCCAGTGCAGGTCAAATTTCCACTAGTTGAA
Source organism: Suillus occidentalis (assembly GCA_016628085.1). Lineage (NCBI taxonomy): Eukaryota > Fungi > Basidiomycota > Agaricomycetes > Boletales > Suillaceae > Suillus > Suillus occidentalis. The sequence goes on from JABBWB010000054.1 coordinate 78,066, forward strand.
GGTCTTCATGATATTGATACCTTTTCAGAATCAGATGTCAGGAAAAAGCAACTTGAACGTGGTCATCATTGGTCAAACTGGGGTTGGGAAAAGCTCCCTCATTAACATGCTTTGCCCCAATGCCAAGGCTCCTTGCTCGAACGACACAGTGGGTTGTACGACGGAAGAGAAAGATTACTATTGTAAACTTGGGCATGGCAAATCTTGTCAAGTGCACGACACGATTGGTCTCGAGGAAGGGCGATGGGGCTTCCTTCCAGACAGGCAAGCGCAGAAGCGGCTCAAAACATACTTGAAGAAGAAAGAAGTACACCTTCTGGTGTACTGCATTTCGGGAATAAGAGGCAGGCTGACGAAATCGCATGGGCGCAATTATAAGAAATTCAAGTCGGCCGTGGGCGATAATGTGCCCGTCGTAGTGGTCGTTACCGGTTTGGAGAATCTCGAAGGTCCTTTGGAGCATTGGTGGTCGAGGAGTGAGAAAGAGCTCCAAAATGTCGGTATTCCGAAGACTGCTGGACATGCATGCATCACTGCGCTACCCAGGGATACACTCGACAGCAATAAAAGAGTTCTGTACGATAGATCCTGCGAAGATGTCAAAACTCTCATCAGAAATAATCTTCCCACTGGCAAAATCCAACGATAGTTAGCGATATCATGGTGCAGTCTGCGAGTCCTATCATGTTATGATTTTCACAGACAATGGTAGACATCCTACTTACCACGTTATGACATCTACTCGATCCGAAGTTAATACCCTACCTCGTTACAATCATAGTCCAAGTCTGGGTAATCATTTGGTTAGATAGTACCAGCGACCGAGACAACACCAGCCTGAGGTTGTGACGTCACAAATGCATGCGGATGCTTCCGTGCAGAGCAATATTATTGCACTTTCATATTGCTTTCATACACTAAATATCTATAGTTTCTAGACGTTGTCTAATACCGTCTTCAGTCTTTATGGTGACCACTTTGTCCGTCATCAACTTCTGCCAACTTGTCTGTGTATCATCTGCTCCGAAGACGAGGCAAAAATGGGTGCGACCTTTTTCCATGAGTCCCTTCTCGTCATCACTTGTCCATCCATAATCGACAACCCCGAGGGCTAATTTCGACGGACGCCAAGACATGTTGCTGTTGGAAACAATGGACACATGGTTTATCGTTAAATGAGAGGGAAGTCCGTTTTGTAGGAGTGCACGTGCGCGGTACCCATCCTGCGAGAAAGGTATTTCATCCCCAAACGTTGCTTCATGTAACTCGACCATCAGGAGCTTCACTCTCAACCGTCCATCGATGATGATCATGCCCTGGTCTCCGCGCAGTCTGTAGTGGTCGTGAGTAGGATTATAGGTTCCGTCCAAATATTCAACGCTATATCCCTGTGCCGACGGTGGCAAGAACGCGTATTTGGTGGATGCTATGCCAGCCCAGGCAAGTATATCGCACTCCTGGCTTCTCAGCAGGAGTACTTCCATCAATCTTCCAAATGCTTCGTCTCCTATTCCATACTCCACGTGCATATGCACGTCGAATAGTGCCAGCAGTGAGTAAGCGCCATCCTCTACTTGTCGCGAAGTCCGGCGAGATGCCCACATGAGCTTCTCACGTACTCTCTCTGTCCCTGCCCAGTAACATCGCATGTCTTGCACTGGAATTCCGGTGCCAGCGGAAAGCGCAGCCAGCAACCTCTGGTCAGCTTTATCGTTGTTGACTCGTGTATTGTGGATCGGGCTCCATGTTCGCCCATAAAATTTGACTCTGACTGGGGCGAGAAGTTCTTGCAAAGTCCAAATCTGTAAAAACCAAGAGTCGCGCAGGAAATCGTCCAATGTGAGTGATTCCGAAAGGTGTACAATGCAGACATGCGCATTGCGGTACCACTTAAATATCCGAGGAACGGCTTTATCGAGCTCTTCTGGAGAGGGAGTGGACCTATCAATACAGCATGTGTCTGCCCAGGCAAAACTACATCCATATTCCGCTGCCCTCTGACAGAAGTTCGCCAATTTGTGACGACTAGAGGACTTTCCAAGTTTTGTGCCACGCGATGTCATCTCCTGCAGCGTCACCTCTCCTTCGCGGCACCATCTATGTGACAGAACGGCGTATTTGACTATGCCCTTCACGATGTTTCTGATCACTTCGTCCCTTCTCTGATTCGGGTAGAATGTGTGTTGCTCTATGTCTCTTTCCGTCACGGTCTTGATAGACGGCATGTATAGCTCCTCCACCCATTGTTGTCCTACGACTTCCATCTTTGATATCGCGATTAGTCGATGCGGGATACTTTCCCGCAGGTACTCCTGGAATATGCGGCAGACCTCTTCAATAGCCATTCACAAGACGAACAGATGTATCAAGACTGAGCACTGTCGATGGTTCAACAAACTTCTCGCATGAATGTGGGCAGGTAAGACGTCCTTTCTGGTGATCAGATAGAAGAAGTTGCAAGGCGGCGGAGGGGTCAAATATAAACACGTGTTGGTAAGACGTCATGCAGTGTAAAGCTATTTAAGAGCAGCCGAATAACTCATCCCCTCTGCTACCAGCCTGGGTCCTGTATGGATAGAGATATGTTACAATGCGAGCGAGCAGAAGGCTAAAGCCACACTGTCGTGACTGGTTGGTACACCTCCCTCTTGGTGCGAATTGTTACAATTTTTTGCGTCTCAACCTTTTGCCACCCCCCATATGCACTATGAATACTAGATCCGAGCACGAAGCACAGATAGTCATTTGTAGGGTTGAGCCTCCCCATACCACCACGCTTTCCAGATTCATCAGCTTGGTAGTTCACGATAGCGACTGCCCACTGTGAGAATGGTAGAAAGTTAATGTCGCACCGAGCTGTGACATCATAAAAGCTCGCAGAGTCGGATATAAGGTGAATGGCTTGCGTTTTTTTCCGTGTTCCTCCTGGCTGTCGTGGTGCGGGTTGTTGCAGCATCATCTCCACCAAAATGACTTCAAGCTCCAAGCCTCTCTTCGTCATCGTAAAAAAAGGGTCACCAAGCTTGGAGGGACGATCCATTATGTAGCAATTTGGTGAAAGTATGCTGGCAGATGCGTCGTCAAAAGCGCAGTATGCCAGAGGAGAACGGGGAATGTTTGCTTGGAATGGGGAATGGGGACCAGCCCACGCCAATATCTGCCATTCACGACAGGCCTGCATGATGGCCTCCATCAGGCGGCGGAATGCCCGCTCCCCTTCTCCATAGGCCACACTAAGGCTAATGTCAAGAATTCCAATCAAGGAATAAGCGATGTCTTCCATCCTTGTTGTCCTCCGTTTCGACGCCCAGATCATTTTCTCGCGAACATCGACTAACCCCGGACTGAAATATAGCAAATTCTGGCGAGATATTCCGGTCACCTGAGAAAGAGCTTCTAACATGGAGTGGTCTTCCTTGTCATTGCGTGAACGGCTGAGCTGGTCCCAATTCCTGCCATAGAATTTGATTCGTGGAGGAGCAAGAAGCTCCTGAAGCGTCCAACCGCGTTGGAACCATACTTCCTGCGGGAAGTCCGAGATGGACAGCGAGTCTGCAAGAAAGACTATACAGATATTTGCGTTGCGGATACCACTTGAACATAGCCCTGATGGCCTCATCGAGTTCTGCACTGCTTCTCTTGTCAATGCAACAAGTGTCTGACCAAGCGAGACGACAGCCGTACTCCCTCGCTTTCTTACAAAAGTTACGGAGCTTGATGAACCCAGGCCTTGTAGACTGATGGTTCCTTTCCGCGGACATCTCCTGAAATGTTGGCTCCCCGGAGCTGAGCCATCTGTGAGAAAGGGCTGCATATCTCAAATTCTGCCTGATCATGTCAGGAAGATCATCTTTGGAAACAAGGTCCTTGCAGACCCTGATCAATTCTGGACGGAACAGATCCACCAGAGTTTCACGATCGATGAGGGTTGTAGTTCCGAAGTCGTCAGAGATGTATATCAGATGACTGGGCATCTCGTTGAACACAAGCTCCGCCGTGACAGGCCATTATGTCTGCCTCGGTAGGAGCCTCGTCCTAAACCAATCCACGGGATTGAACGAAATGCTCGTGATTTCAATTTGATCTGCAACTAACCTCGTCGCATGAGTGTTTCATCGACATCAGACTCCACATCCTCGGTTACATAGTTTGCCGATGTAGCCCCATGTCCGGTGGGTACAGCAAACATTACTATATGTTGTACTTCAAGTTGTCAAGGAAATAGTAAGATTAGTCCACTCGAGACGACTGTGGAGTAGTGAAGTCACTGGAGTGATCATGGCACTGGTTAATTATCTAAAGACAAACGATTTGAATGTATGAGCACACGACTGACATCAATGACCTCGTTGGAGTTGGAAGAACCTTGTAAAGCTCATGGCGCAGGCTGTCACAATCAGGTTGAGCCTCGTTTGATTCAAACAATTCGAGACTCCGAGCCGGATCTTGCCAGTACATCGGATGCATCCCAGTGTCCTCTTCAAGTTTTCGCTACTGAAAAGAACGCGCAGTTTTCATATAAGTGAATTTTTCAAACCACTCAAAGTTCCTGTTGAAATAACTGATCAACTATGACCACACTTCGGTGTCTCGACTTGGTGGTGACTGATTTTTTACTACCGGGTCACCTGGCCTTTCTCCAAGTTCCGAGTCATAATTCATCCATAATTGACAACTCCGAAGGATTCAATTGGAAGTCATGAGCACATGACCCCACAGGACTGTTGATGAAATCCCCGCATTGACTCGGGTTGTCCCTTTAGGTGCGTACACATCTAGTACCAGTGGAATGCCCTTTTTGCCACCGGGCAAGTACGAGATGACGATCTTTCTCCAAGATTTCCAGGTCGTGACTCGCTCATCACCGACAAGTCATGAAAATATGATTCAAATGAATCAAATCCCCGTTGAGGTGCGTACTAGTACACTGGTAGCTGTTCTACTGGAACGCACCTTTGTGCCTTGTCAGGCATTAGAAGCATCAAAGTTCGGCTTCCACCGCGCCTGGAAGATGAGACTGCCACGTCTCTGTGGATGGACTTACAATGGTTTCCTGATTGAAAGAGGTATGATTGAGGAATGGTGGCGTGACATCTGACTAGGATCACATGTAATAGAAGAAGGTGCGATCGCTTCCGTTCTCCTACTGGACAGGCAACGTGTCCTCGTGCAACCTTAAAGGTCATCTGTGTATAGCAGTGAGCGCCTTGTAGTTGTGGGCACTAGTACTACCGCAGCAGTCAAGTTCCTGGTAATGGCTGTACTACCAGAGCAGTCATGATCCTAGCGATCTGTCAGGTGCTCTTCTGTATACATAATTTTTGAGTCAGGTGTTGCCAGTAAACCGATTTCTGAGTCAAGGAATTATCCGAGCACCCGTAGGTACTGGCTACCACCTAGCCACGCCTAGGTCCTCATCGCGCAGGTACCCCTAGGAGTCGGTGATAACGGAACATTCCGGGAAGTTCTGTAGTCCCAAAAAGGAAACGGTAACTGCCAATTGTGACGTTATCTAAATCAATCTGGACTCAGACTGCTCCGCTGTATTGAAATAATAAATTATTCGTAAATTTTACACTCCAATGGCGTCGTCGGAGTCGCTTCATCCTGAACGACATAACTCACAACGACAGAGCTCGAGCTCATCATACGCAGTCCGTGCGCTGATGTCCCTGATGTCCGGTAACGACAGATCAACTTCTTCTTCTTCGCGAAGCCCAGGAGATGACTTAGGACCTGAGCATGCGAATGACGCGACAAAGCACGAAATTCTACACATAATATCACCACCGCAAGGTGATTCCCCTTTGCACAGAGCCGGGTAAGCTTCAATAACAACATAATACGTTATAATGTAGTCGAAATACGGTCACCTGCCCATCATGCTTCTATGTGCATTCAATCTCCTAACTTTTCAAATTCAATTACAGACTACTTCAACCTAGGAGCTACGTTTCCTATATGTCCATTACACCCCACTCTCAAGACGACATCCGCGCAAGCACCGTAAAGCTCTCCAATATGATGTTCCCTGCTTCCAGGGGCTCATCCTCCCCCGTGATGCAGAACCTGCCTTCGACCGCAGGACACATCGCACATTCGTCCTCTCCCTTTGGTCGAAAGCAACCCCAACAGCTGCCTTCCACGTCTGAGCTTACGGAAGAGAACATGCCCTCACGCGACTCATTCATATTTCCATCCGGTTACAACCTAGTCACGCACGTTGGACCAGGGTCGCTCCCAAATATACCATCATCAACATCCTTTGCACCTTCCTCGCAATGTACAAAAGGGAGCTCACACTTCTCAGAACAGAGTTCTGATCTCTCAGTCTCAGCTTCCACTCTAGACCCCTCCAAAACTGCCCACCATCTGTCGTCTGGCATGGCAACTCCTCGCGGGAGAGACACGTCTTTTCCTACCGTTGTACCTTCAGCACTCTCGGTTTTGCTCTCCAGACATGCTGACGGAGCCTCAGGCTCACCAAGTCCTACACTAGCGCAAGAAGCTGACAGGCCACAGTATTCATTAACAGACCCAGAGCAGGCCATTTCCACGGCTAACCATAATTCTGCGGATCGCACTCTTCTGGCAACTAGCAACGTTCGCTCAGAAGTTTCGCGTTTCGTTTCTACTCCGGCCACAGAAACTACTCCCTTACTTCCTCCTCCAAATGGTTCTGTGCCTGCCATAAATGGTCACGCCTCGACGCCCTACAAATGTTTGATGTCCTCAAAACGTTTGTCAAGCCTCATGCATGGAAGCATAGGCGAGGTACATAAGATTGACATTCAAAAAATCGTGCCCACCGTGTTCAAAAGCTTGCCTGCTGTGCTCTTGGGCACATTGCTCAATATACTTGATGGGGTTTCATGTAAGCCGTTCTGATGAATGTTGCCTTTGTTGTTTCATTTTCTTGCGATCTGATGGCCTCTGTTACTTCAAATTCCTTGGCGGCTATTGCCTGAGCTCCTAATACATAATATGAACTATATTTGGTATTGCCTGACATTTTTCTGCTCCCGCTCATCCCCGATTATCATGGATCAGCTGCTAACGATGTCGTTGCAGATGGAATGATCATTTTCCCTGAATCTGGTGTCTTTGCTGGATTAGGTGGGATGGGCGTGTCAATGTTTTTTGTCTCGTACGTCGTCTCTATCGTCCGAAACTTTTGTTTCTGATCAGATTTCCTATTGGTCGCCAAACAGCACAGTGGTGGCACAACTCATTTATTGCTTCGGGGGGAGTAGCTTTGGGGGTGCTAACGGCAGTATGATGATTGAGGTTGTGGTACGTGTGTTTCATTTACGTTTAAGTTGGCTTCTGTCTATTTTCCTTGCATTCACACGTTTCAACCTTGCGCCTGCTTGTTGCCTGTCACTATTTTGGCTTGCTTCTTAGATCGCTTCCGTTACCCTTACCCCGGATTTGCACCTTGAACTTTGCTGATGCTATTTCCTTTTCGATGGCAGCCCTTCTTTCACATCCTCGCGTCCACCATAGCACGTGATATCGGAGATGAATATCCAAAACAGATCATCGCCACGACAATTGCGGCGTTCGCGCTTTCGTCCATACTCACTGGTAGGTTGCATCTCGGCTTAGTTGTCAGGTGTTCACTCACGCGCGCGATTTACGTAGGGCTGTCCTTTTTTCTCCTTGGCTATCTGCGTTTGGGCTCACTTATTGGGTTCTTCCCGCGGCATATTCTTGTTGGGTAAGGCGTTTACTGACTTGATGGGACTTGGCGCTGACATTCCGCATAGATGTATTGGAGGGGTCGGCGTCTTCCTGATTCTTACAGGGTGTGTTCTAATTTATTCATTGTGGGGAACCATATCGAACAACTTTTTAATGTGAAACAGCCTCACAGTAAGCACGCGTCTCTCGTCCGATGCGCTCGATCCGCCGACGATGGAGACCATCCGGTACTTCATCTTCAATACGCACGCCCTTGCGCAATGGGTCCCTCCCCTTGTTTTGGCAGTGCTTCTGAGGGTCATCACAATGCGATGGAAACATCAGCTTGTGTTCCCTATATGTACGTCCCAGCTTACTGGCCTTAATATTTGTTTGTTCACTTCATACTCGAACGTCTCAGATTTCATGATCATACCAATTGTATTTTATGTTGTCGTTGCAGCTGCACAGCTTGATCTTGGGGCACTGAGGAGGAACGGCTGGCTTTTTGATATGGCTGAGGGAACTGGTGGTAGGGAGGATAAGTGGTATGGATATCATTCATATCTCGGTGAGAACGTTTCATTAGTTAAAAGGCTCATTCCATAATAACGCGAACAGACCTTGGATTGATTCAATTTACGCCCCTATGGACGACACTGCCGATACAATTTGCACTGCACGTATTCCACTATTCATGTTGTTGACCTCGCTAATTGTTCGTCTTAGGTTATTTTTCAATATCTTTGCACCCACCTTTGAACGTTCCTGCGTTATGTACGTCCCGTGTTGATCTGGATGCTTGGTGAATTAGGTGTTAATATAATCGTAGCGGTGTCCCTTGATGAAGACGTTGATACCAACAAAGAGCTTTTGGCCCATGGGTATTCGAATATAGTTTCCGGGTGTCTAGGCACTGTGTAAGCGTGTTCCCTCTCTCATACTCGCTTGTCATTGCTCACACATTGCAGACCAAATTATCCTTGTATACGTGAATACATTATTGTAAGGCGAACTCCCAGTTCGCTGTGGTGTAAGATGGCTCACCTGCCAATTCATCAGGTTCTACCGCGTGGGCGGCGGGAATCGTATTGCCGGCTTCTTGCTTGCGGTTGCTACATTTATCCTGTTGATGATAGGGACGGGACCCATAGCGTACATTCGTATGTTTCATGATTTTCATAACCTCACTTTTCTGACAATTTGAATAGCCGTCATGGTTGTCAGCTCCTTGATCTTCGTGCTCGGCATTGATCTCGTCAAGGAGGCATTGTGGGATACACGACACCGAGTTAGCAGGTCAGCTTTTACACATTGGTGTGATATGCAGCAGCTCATGAGTTTTAGGATGGAGTATATCACAATCGTCAGCATCATAGTTACGATGACGGCCTGGGACTTCGTTATTGGTGTTTTGTTCGGCATTGTCGTCAGCTGTGAGTATGTCGCGTTTTCATCGTAGACTATGTTCATAGTTTTGGATAGGTTTCTTCTTCGTGGTACAGAACTCGCAACGAAGGAGCATACGCGCATGCTATAGCTGGAGAGTCGGCAATATCCACGGTCAGACGGCCTGCTGCACACAGGGCATACATTCGAGAAGTGTCGAAACAGACGAGGGTGCTTCGTCTTCAGGGCACGTGAGACCTTCTCTCGCGTTATAGCAATATTTAATCGTTGCACTCAGGATTCCTTTTCTTCGGCACCATTGCCCATGTTGAAGAGACTTTGAGAAACTATCGTCGAGGACGCTGCCTTGGAAACGAAATCCCGTCCGCTTCGTCGTGGTCGACTTGGCCCTTGTAGTAGGAGTGGACATGTCCGCCTGCAGAAGCCTTCGTGCGTGTGCAGCGCTTGCTCGCTGCAAAGGGTGTGGTGTTGGTGTTTTGCTGGTGTTACTGCCGACAGTCCCTGCGGCAAAGCGCTGAGCAGTGTGGGAATCCTCCAAGAGCCATCCGTAGAGGTCTTCGAAACGCTGAATGATGCAATGGAATGTGAGTTTTACCCCTTTATGTTGCAAATTTATGTTGACGTTGTTTGCAGGGACCGAAAATGCATATCTGCGAGCAGTGGTTTAGAGCTCAGAAGTCATGGACAACACCAATAACGCTTCCCGGCCGCCGAGACACCAGTCTTTCCTTTGACGAGTCTTTAACGGGATCTCCTCGGCAAATGCAACTTCGTGATGTTGGAGAGCGCACGATTGCTGGTGGTCGGTTTACCGTCTTACCTAACAGAGCCAATCCTCATTATTCAGCAGAATTTCTCGACAAGGATTCAGAGAATTCCTCTGAACCATATAATACCCTCCTCAACGCGTTCTCGTCGTATCACGACGTAGACCAGAACACATTCAAAGAGATTGCTCCGTACTTTGAGCGATTCACATTCCCAGACGGGTTTGTTCTATGGGAGACTAATGATACACCCGATGGCCTGTATATCATCGAGTCAGGCATCCTGCGGGCATCATACAAGTTTGCAGAGCATAGCCCCGTTATCGAAGAGTCAATGGTATCGGGTACTCTTGCAGGCGAGCTTTCTGCTTTATCGGGCATGCCACGGAATGCACGAGTGGTTGTAGAGCAGCAGGCGGTATTGTGGAAGCTATCACTGGAAAACATGCGTCGATTGGAGACAGAACATCCCCATCTTGCACAGATTTTTGTGCAACTCGTACTCAAAGGCAAGTAGCAGCGTAAATCTTCATCCAGGGTATAAACTTACCCCTACTTATTCCAGCTGCAAAAGTCGATACCGACATCCTTCTTGCCGCCTTGGCAACAAGATAAAAATGAGAATATATATACTGGATGTAAAAACATATCTTACAACCCACAGATATGCAAAGCAAATACGCGAACACAGATATGTATACAAAGAGTGTCATCGGGGAAGTACCACTTCTTGTCCCTGTATTTCTCTCAGGACCTCGTGGAATCGCAGCGACCACCACCCACGCTCTTCCCTTTCTTGTTGCTCCGCATCCCCTGCTTGCCCCAGTTCGACACCATGTAACTGCATGGAAGGACTTTTAGGAAAAGGCAACCCTGATGCGAGGATGGATAAGACTGATTGACTGATCTCGGATTCTTTCGACGCGTGAGCGAGGTGGTTCTTCCCAGATGGCGAAGATAGCGACCTCAGGGCGTGTTGACAACATTGTCTAAGTGGTACCAACCAATCCTTCAAAACAGCGCACTGCATAGACGCCTCCGATACAGAAGATCGAGAGGTGCCGTGCGACAACGACACGGTCAACACCCGTCCTTTTGAGTTCGCATATCCCCTCTCGAGCTCTTCAGCAGTTAGTGGAACTAGATCTAGCGAGATGGATGATCTTCTATCTGGTTAGATCATATAAGTGTTAGCTCTGCAAGTGACCGTCCGAGTCTTTCAAGCTACCTGTCTCGTCCGTCACAGAAAGAATTCTGGAAAGACCAAAGTCGTCGAGTATGTGCAAATTTGCAGACGCGCGCTTAGATTCATCCCGATGATTGGTGGCGGATGCCATCATGATCAAGTCTGTGAAAACGAACAACTGAACATCAACAGCGGGAGACTCGACGCGAAGCAAAGGACTATTTCTGGGCCCCGCTTGTGGCTCAGATCGGAAGTCAAATGACGACGGAGCAGTACGAAACGATTGCAACGACACTGCCGTCGAGGCCGTAGACTGTACCGACCCACTACGCCCACGCCAACCTTTCAGCGCATTCGAGAGTCTTTCATTATGTCGTGCAGGAGACGGGCTTTTCAGCGGCTCCGACAAACCGTGCACGTTGGTAGAAGCGCGCATGACCGGTAAATCATCGCCGTTTTCCACTTTCGCACATGCAACAAGACCGTGCATCAGCAGACGCCTGTCACGGCAAGGTAATTGACAAGGAACGTTCGCTATTCGTGAGAACATGTCTTTCAGAAATTCGTACTCGTCTTCTCGGTCTTTGACCTCGCTGAGAACGCGGATCGTGAGTTTAGCAGAGTGAAGCACAGATAGCGTTGATAGGTAGTCGGGGTGGGATTTTGGGGTCGCGTGCCAGAGCCGCTACAATATTTGCTTTCAGTCATGGAAAGTCGAGAGAAACACCGACTACTTACGTGAAAAAAGTCAGGGTATTGGGAGAGCCTCTGAACAGGTTCGACCAAGTATTTCTCCAATGACCATCCCTGGCACGCAGAGGAGCGCTCTTGTAGCTTGATAAAATCCCCAATATCGCTTTTCTCCTGAGCGACAAGATGTTCAATTCTAGTTGCGACAAATTCCAGCTTTACCAGGTAAGGCTGATATATCTCAAGCTTCGCCATAAAAGGTTGAAGAGTCTCCCCAACGCATTGCAGGTTAGGATTGTGCACGTCCCGAAGACCAGCGAGACTGGCAGATAATTTCGTGTGGAGGTGTACGATATCCTCTAACCAGTCAAACAGCCTCGAAACGTCGTCCGGGACACCAGAAACCCAGACCTTCGTACTTCGCACGCGTAGAGGAAGAATGAAGAGCTGTACCATGTTCTGCAGGTTGATCACGAAAGTCGCTTCCGACTCGGCTAGTCTCCACACGATCTCCTGTCGTCGTACCTCGACCTCACCGAATCGTTCCAAAATGTAGTGACGAAAGTCTTCCCAAGACGCGTTGTTATCCCCAGAAAAACCTCGATGATCCCGATGTCCATTCGTCCGATCCGAATGCAAGAATTCATGCGCGACTGAAGACATCGATGCAGCAGAGAACAGACGATTCAGATGACGCATAGGATAAATCACTTTCTGTGAGCTGAGCATTCATCGAGCGTTCGCGTTCCATCTCCTGTGTCGCCAGTCTATTGAGGAGCGAATCAGTATGTACGCCATCGTCTTCATACTCAATTTGCCACGTATTCCCGGCGATGGACGACATGTCACTGTCGGCATGTGTCAGGCTGGGTTCATCAGAGGCGGAGCCAGAAAATGACGTGGAAAGTCCAAACGCCTGGCGTTCGCGCGCTGCAGCCTCGTTTGAGATGACCATCATGCGCGAGAGCTCTGAGGAGTATCGTTGACCACCAACTGTCAATATTAGGCGTGTTCTCCCGCGGTGATGGATGCGATGGCTGAGAATTTAGGTAGGTCGGATGAACAGACCGACGTGGAGATAGCAGGGGGTGCCCTGAAGACGGACGTTCGATTGATAATCCCGAGTTCCTCGCTATTACAAGTCAACCTCAAAGCTCATTGCCATGTGGAACCACCTACCATGTCGCTCATTCAAATGCCATCGGTTGTTTGCTTGCTTGTCTTTAGAGGCCCTGTCCGCCTTGGAATGACTATCTCTAGGGGTAGAAGATCGGAGTCCTTCATCATTTTCATCGTCAAAAGAGTACTCCGAGCCAGAATCACTCCCATTCTTGCTCGATTCATCCCAAGAAGATGAGTTCCGGACATGAATAGAATCACAAGAGCCGCCAATAGCAAGCCCTTCCTCGCCAAAATACTCGCTCTCTTCGCTTCGAGTGGGGAGATCGTGAGAACCAGGGACAAGTCCATCAACAAGCCCAAGAAGTTCTCTTTTCCGTCTATCACAAGATTCATCACCACCCGCCATCGTTTCCGAAGCTGGGTAACTCGATCCGGCACTACTCAGGGAATATCGATCCGGAGTAGTGGAGTCGCCTCGTTCCCCGCCTTGATCCGCACGATCAGAGAAAAGACTCTCGTTATCCTGAACGCTGCCATAGTCATTACCACCACCGCTCCCACTCTCACTAGCAGTCGAATGCACCGAATGAGCCGAACTATCCGCAAACATTCCTCGCAGTTTCGCTCCATAGTCCGCAAATCCAAATCCAAGACCAAAGCGTTCTTTTTTCTTCTCAGGTGCCTTGGAAGCCAATAAGCGCCCCTGTGTGAACGAAGGCTGCTTCGGGAACATGACAGGGGTCTCGTCGCTCTCTGAACTAGAAGATTCGGATGGAAAGACAAAATCAGTGCCGGCAGCGAGCTTCTGGCCTCGGAGACTCGACCCGGTTCGTGGGTCCGCGTCCGTCAAGCTGTCTTGAGAGCTCTCTCGCGGAGCGTGTCGGAGCAATGGCGGCGCCACGCGTCGAGGAATATTCGATCGATATTTTTTTGGTTGGGGGGTAGCTAATGCACTAGGTGAAGGTGCCGAGGTATGCGGTGCACCAGGGTCTGTGCGAGCGCGAGCTCTTTCCGTTCTTCTCCCAGGGGCGGTGTTGGTCGTGATAGAAGGTTGACGGAGTACTTGGTTTTTCTGTTTATGGGGGAGAGGCGGCCTCGGCGAGAAGCTTTCCATGGGAGAAGGCCAGTCCGGTTTTCCGCCGCGTACCGAGCTAGCGGGTCGAGATGCCTCCTGAGATGGGATCATTGGGGTGTGGGGCTGGGCTTTTAAAATGGGCTTTGGTTTTTGTCTTAAAGCACTCCGTGAGGGACGTGGAGGTCCTTCCGGCTGTGCTACAGGAAGCTGGTGACCGCCGTCTCTCGAATATGACGAAAGGTGCAAAGCAAAGGGAGGTTGAGGCGTCCTTGTGGACTTCGGCTGGGAGTTTGAATAATGCGATCGATGGTCCAGCTGCGAGTTCTCATTAGGCAACGGAGACGGCATTCCCAGCTGCGACGACGGCCTCGTCATGCGATCGATCGTATCTTTCAAAGAAGGCAGCAAATGCGCTTCCATCAACCCCAGATCTCCTACTTGACTTCTGCGTTTGGACCTGTAATTGGTAGGATAGTCGACATGGAAAGAGTGCGAATCGGAAGCGGAAGCGAGGGAGGACTGGGACGGTAGCGGCGGAGTGTTTGAGGTGTGTGGTTGAGGAGGGCGCGTTTCGTGAGCACGGCTTCGGTTTGGACTGTATGGTACGCCCGCTGCAGCTGCATAGTGTGATGGAGGGAGAAAGCGATGCGCTGGGGAAGTTGGGGTGGGGTTTGGAGCGGGGGAGCGGGAGGCATGGCGCCTCGGCCAGGGGTGCGACATGAACGTTGAAACTTGGTAAGATAGGCCGCATTCAAACCCATCTACATCACATGACGTGACATCTTTGTGATGTTCTGTTACATCGTGTGACAAGCTTGTTTGAGCGTGGTTTTGGTGATGCCGAGTTGCTGGTGCATTGATACTGTTGTCACACTGTACAGCCACAATGTAACAAGGCAGCAGTAACTCAATCATTGTAAAGACTACTACTCATTCACAATTGCAAAATAAGAAAATCTGTTCCATCAGATTGTTCACACCATGCATGCAAACAATCTGATGGAATGGATTCTTTTAAAGGTGTCTCTACAAACATCCTTAGGCATTGTAACACAAATGTCACGAAAAGTCATGTGATCTACATGTATTTGAATGAGGTCTATCTTTTTTTTTTTTTTTTTTTTTTTGGTGGAACGATATTACCAAATAGCAACTGACAAGGTCAATCCTATGAGGTACGTTGGGAGTACGGGGGTTACACCCGCAAGAAATAATAGAAATAGTCACCAAGAGGAAATACTTTATGTACGCAGTTTTGCAGTGTGGGACTCAACGCCTTGTTCGGAACTACCTAGTCCGTCCTGGAGGACGGCGAGACGTCATACCCACTAAAACCCCTTTCTGATGGATCCAGTTATCCGGAAGGTTATCTTCATCTTTAAGTAAGCCGCTCCAGGTTTTTAGTACCGTATCAATTTTGATAGCCTTTTTTCCGTATCTTTTTGAGTCGGTGAGCAGCCGATCGAATTTAAGCCTCATGTTTATGGCGTGAATCCATCTGTTTAGGATTTCGGGATCGGAGTGGTATTTCTCCTTGTCACCTCCGAATTTGATGACACGTTCGCATCGTAGCTTCCATATCAGGTGAGCTGATTCCAGCACTAATATTTTAAATAATCTGGTCGCGCCCAGCTTCTTCTTTCCTTTTATGTCTTTTAGCACGGCTAGGTTGCACCCTAGAATTGTTCCGAAGCGGATCTGTGGCCAGTTGGCTTCTCTCTTTTTCCATAGGTCTGCTGCTGCTTCCCAGATCACGCGAGATGCCGACGATTGATCGCAGTCAAGGAGTATGTGTTCCATAGACTCAGGTAAGTCGCATAAACCGCACTTCCCTCTATTTTCGCAGTTTGGTATCTTGTCCCAGAATTCACCTATCTTATAGGCGCCATGCAGGCACTTCCATAGGAATCCTCGAATGTTGATGGGTGTTTCGCAGTTTCTAATTGAGGACCAGATTTGTTCATTCGTGGGTGTTGTTCTATTCATGTCGCATACCGCATATTGAGTCATCGCCATGTTCATCAAGGTCAGTCTCCTTGATTTTGGGGTCGTTTGTATCTTCTTAATGCTCTTGTAGAATAATCGTTGTGTGCCGATGTTTAGTTTCAGGCCGGTCAGCTCTAGGGACGGGTCAATTGTTGTCTTAACACTATCGTGCGTGGGTTTATTCATCCCTGTTGTTGCGAGGGTCATCGCTTCGTCAGCGTTAGTTTTCGGCATTGGTGCCTTCCATCCCGTTAGGGTGGTCAATGCGCTACGTGTTCTTAACTGGGATACTAGTACTGTCATGAGGACTCTATCGGGGTGGTCCATCCAGTCGGTGTCCTCTAGTCTGGGTAAGTTGGTTGTCAGATCCTTACGCAGCTTGTTTGATTTAACCATGACGTTAAGGGGAGCATTGTTGGGGAGGGATGACGCTATTGCAAGGAAGGCTGCAATTTCGCCTGCCCCTGGTGTCGCCAGGTGTGATGGTATCTTGATGGATAGGTTGCGGCTGTCTTCTTTTCCGAGCCATGCTCCTCCGCCAGACATATAGTCTCCATCTTTGTCCACTAGGTGTGTTCCGGCTATTGTAATGTTGACTAATTGCGGAGGATCTCCAGGTGGTTTCGGAGCCTGACGTGCTGAGGTAGAGTGAGGTGGTCTCGGTATGACGAAGGCTCGGAAGCCTGCCTCGAGTGATTCCGGGGAAGGGAAGGTAGGGTCAAATACTGTGGTGATCTGTTCCTCCTGATTTTCTTCATTCGACATAACTTGTTCTTGAGCTATGTTGAGAGAGTATGTTGGGGCGCATGTGTGGGGGTTCCATTTCGGGAGTATGCAGTTCATTATGTCTTTGGCGAGTTTTATGCACTTGAATGGTTTGTTGCAATCTAGTAGGGTTCTGCATTCTGTACAGAGCTCACATTGGCAGCTCCTGTTCTGCCTGTGGCGGTTTGAGGGTTTGGATGCGAAGGCTTCTAGTTGCCCTACCAAGGTAATGTCGTGTTTTTCTCTTAGGCACGCAGCATATATGTGATTATTGAATTTATTCAGGTCGTTTGAGGCTCCAATGTGGAACCAAATCGGTAGTGATCTTACAATGCCCGGGTCAGTGTTGATCGTCTCCCAGCGGACATTGTATTTATTGGCTGTTCTGATTATGCGCTTAAGGTGAGCTGAGAGTTTCTTTTGCGATGGAGACCAGGTCTGTAAGAATGTATTGATCTTGGCCTCCGGCTTGACTACAGGGGAGTCTTGTGCTGCTCTTGCGAGGAGAGCGTGGGCAAAGAATGCCCAGGTGGGGCGTTTCTCGCGTGAGGTGAGTAGGCCTTTTAGCCACTTTAATTCAATTGCCTCATTTCTGCTTTTTAGATGCAGGACATTCTTTCCTCCTACTGATACTGGGGCGCATAGTAGGTCCATGCTGACAGTGTTTTTACCTTCACCATCCCAAACGAAGCTACGGACTCTGGCTGAGAGAGCGTCTTCGATGTCTTTTGGCATCCCTTGTGCCGTGGTGAGATATTGTGTCATACTCCCGATAGTTCTCTCAGTGATGATTTTGCGTCCCTCTATAGTCGGATGCCATTTCTCCCAGCGTTGGAGGGAGCACTCAATTTTATCTAGGATAGGTGACCAAATGGCTTGTTCCTCAATGCCATTTCCAATCCACGCTCCAAGAATTCTTGTTGCCTTGCCGTCCCGTGCAATGTCTATGCTCTCAGGTAGGGGTTCTTGGTCTTCACTGATTTTTCTCGAGCTGATTACTCTCTCTCGGTAACTTTTAGTACCTATCGGTATGACTTCCGTTTTGGATGTGTTGAAACGGGCTCCTGATGCTTTGCACCAGCGCGATAATATATTGGTCAGTGCCTTGAAGTTATCTTTCTCAGTTAGATAGACTGTGGTGTCGTCCGCAAACATTGTCACTACTATGCGGTAGGCCATTTCCTTGGTCTTGAATCCTGCGAAGTCTGATTGTCTTAGCATTTCCGCTAGGGGCTCGATAGCCAGATCGAAAAGGAGGCATGATAGTGGGTCACCCTGCCGGACTCCTCTTGTAACTTTATATTTGGAGCTGATTTCTCCGTTAATCATGACTGCGGTTTCCGCGTCTTCATAGAGACTTCTTACTGTGTTGATGAAGGTTGTGGGTACGTCATATTTCTCTAGTATTTTCCACAAGTATCCGTGGGTTATTTTGTCGTAGGCTTTCTCTTGGTCCAATGCCACTATGACGCCATTTTCTTCCTCCACTTCACCATATTCCATTATCATCTGGGTGAGGCGTATCTGGTCAGTTATACTTCTTCCTGGCACGAATCCTGCTTGATTCTCATGAATGATTGAGGGCACGGTACGAGCGAGTTTGAGGGCGAGAGCCTTCGTGAAGACTTTGTAGTCCCCATTTAGTAGGGTGATCGGACGGTAATTTGCTATTTCTTTCCTGTCCTTTTTCTTATATAGTGGATGTAACAGGCCTTCAGAGAATCCAGTTTCCTTCAGCACTCCATGTTGTTCTATGTCATTATACACTGCAGTCAGGCATTCGGCTAGGTTAAATTGTGAGTCCCCTTTGTCATCATTGGGGATAGTTTTAGCTTTTTCGCTGAGCCATTTCCAGAATTCATAGGGTACTCCATCGATACCTGGGGCTTTGCCGTTTGGTAGGAGGTGTAACACCTCTTCGATATTGGCTTTAGAGAGTGGGTTTTCCAATTCTTTCCTGTCAGTTGCGGAGAGCTTAGCCATTATCATGCTCAGGATTGATTCGAGAGCCGCATCATGTTCTTCTTGTGGCGCTAAGCCTTCTTTTTGTAGTGAGTCATAGTAGTTCTTGGCTAGTTCCGCCATCTTATCTGATCGTTGTTCAAAGGACGGTGCATCAGGGGGGGAGTCAAGTGACCTGAGTTCGACAATCGTATCGCGAGGCTTCTGCTCCTTGCCAGATTTCGCCCAGAACTTGCTCGCGGGTGATTCATTTTCAAGGCGTATCTTTGCTGCTAAGTGATCTCTTGCAGAGTCGTGCTTCATTATCTCTAACTTGTTTAGTTTGTCTTGTAGGACTAGACCGATTATGCGTTTGTCCTCGTCTGACAGCAGTGGGTCGGACATTGTGGCTTTAAGCTGGGACATTAGTTTGTTCCTCTTCATAGGAATCGTTTTCTTTGCTGCGATGCGGCAAAGGTCAATGGCTTTTGTTTTAAAGCTTTTGAACGCTGCCTGAGGGTTAGAAGTGACGGTACGTTGGGCTTTCGATTCTAGGATTTGCTTATGTAGAGTTTTTCCCAGTTCAATGATCTCATCGCTGAGTTTCTTGTCTTTTAAGACATACAGTGGCATGGACCAACGCCCGGTGCCGACAAAGGGCATTGTTTTGCTCGATATCCTCACTGAGGCCATTTGGTGGTCTGTGTGTAGGCCGGGAGGAGAGATGTCCCATTCGCGACTGAATGGTAAGAGGTCTTCTTTGATGTAGATTCTATCAATGCGTGACTGACGTCCGCCTTGGTATGCTGATTGCGCAAAGGTGTATTGCAGGGTGTCTGGATTTTCTGTACGCCATCCGTCTCTTAGTCTCAGTCTGGTTCTCAGTTCCTTAAGTTTGGATGTCGGGCCCGAAGAGTCTTGTTTTGGTGGCAGGCGGTCTAGGGCATCTTCGACCAGATTGAAATCTCCCAACATAACGTCGGGGTGGGGTAAGCCTCTAAGTTTCGACATTACATTCTCCCAGAAATACTGATTGTTCTGTGGGTCGTTCGGGGCATAGATGACAAGTATTTTGAAGGTGTCGTCTTTGCGCCATGGTATAATGATTAGTAGAGCTCGTCCGGGTACGAGTTCGTGAGTTTTCACTCCTGATGTGCTCACTAAATTCTTATTTAAGACTAAGGCAACGCCCTTAGCATTAGTATGAGTTGGGTCTATTGATGATATTATGCGCAACCGCAGACCGGGGGTGCTGTTAAGTATGGATTCTTCATCCTTAGTGAGGTGAGTTTCTTGCAGGGCTAATACGCCGAGTTTCTGGTCCTTCACGATTTGATTAATGTGTTTCCATTTATCAGAGCCTTCATGCCATCTCCCTCGCATGTTTAGGGTGGCAACTTTAATATTTGCTCTGGACTTCTTTCCTTTGCGGCGGTTGGCACTCGACGGGGTTTGTGTCGGACTTGGTGGTGAGTCCTGTCCATTGTTGGACGGGGTTGGTTTAACACTGGGAAGTGTTGGAGGGCAGGAGGCCGGATTGTCGGGAGGGGCTCTGTTGAGCGGAGCGTTGTGTTCGCATGTGGTTGAGGAATTAGCTAGAGTTGG
Source organism: Suillus occidentalis (assembly GCA_016628085.1). NCBI lineage: Eukaryota > Fungi > Basidiomycota > Agaricomycetes > Boletales > Suillaceae > Suillus > Suillus occidentalis. Next base: position 98,296 of record JABBWB010000054.1, read on the forward strand.
GGAGGAAGGGTTAGTATCAGCGTTACGGTGCCCGTCACCGTTTCCTGCTAATCCTTCCTCGAGGGGGTGACTGACGGGCAAGGCACATCCCTCTCTGGATTTGCAGGGCCTGTAGCCGTTGCCGTGTGAGTTAACCGTCTTTGTTTTTTTTGTTGTAGAGTCAGCAGTTAAATATATAGCACTGTGCCTTAACCACGGCAGCAGGCCACGTTGACATAACCCGGTCAGTCGTCGGGGGAACTATGTCGTAGGGGGGGCAGCATCTTCAGTAAGGTGATAGAGTGACCCGTCCATGACTTAAGCGTCTCCGCACGGCACGTTCCAGACCTGAAAAGGTCGCCGTTTAATGATGAAGTCCGGAGCTTTCCTGTTCGAGCAGTAGATGTGGGCTCCTATAGACTATGTCCTTATGTGTTGTGCTCCTGACCTTGTTTCAGCGGGAGGCTCTTATTCCTTACAGTAAGAGGGTCACAACGGAGACTTGTTCATGCGCATGCTGAATTAAGCATTGTTTAGTTACACGAGATACAGTGGGATGGTACAGTATGTACAGGATTTGTTATAGGGCTGAGGCGTCTAAAGTTGGAGGACGGAGTGTCTCTTAGTATTGCATTCCCCTGCCTCTCTTTCCGCTTCCACGGGTGCTACCTCGAGAGTGACCTCTTCCGCCACGGCTCATGTTACCTCTGAAAGCCCCCCTACCATGGCCATTCATTGAGCGATTATCGAGGGTAGTGTTGGTAGTGTCATTCTCAGAAACTGAGGGCCCAAACCATCCAGGTAGTTTCGGGAACGGGCACAGACCTGTTGGATGATCAAAGGATTTGCATCCCATGCAGATAAACTGGGCGTCTTGGCGCGCGGTGCCATACCCGTAATCCTCCGAGATATAGAAGAGGGTACGCAGAAGGTTCGTCCAATCGAAGTATTGTTTCAGTGTGAGGGCGGGGGGGGAGTCAAAGTAGATATTCCAGACAGTTTCTTTAACTGATCTGGATAAGGCTAGGCTCAGGCTTGAGACTCTGACTGATTTCAAGGTACGTAGCGCTGCTTCAGCGTCCGGGTGGGGGATGTTGTCATGGATATACTGCAGGACGTCTGGGTTAGAACGAATCGTTTCTTTGACAATCTCGGCAATCTCCCGGTTGGTGGCTTCCGAGTCAGGGAAGGAGAAATTTTCTAGTGTGAAGGCGTAGGTTGGGAGAGGTTGCTCAAAGGGCACGAAGAAGCAAGAAACTTCTGCAGATGAGCAGACGCGGAGACGGAGAAGTCTTTCTAGAGCTTCTGGGGGGATGCCGGAGATGAGAAAGTGCCAGGGGGGGGGGAGGCGTTCAACTAATTCTATTTCTGCGGTAGGGGTGCTGACGACTAGGTGTTCAGCGTCCGACTTCCCTATAATCATAGTAATGGCGCTCTTCAGCTTTGCGACGGTGCCTTGCGCGTTGGTTTCATATTTAGCACGGTAGGTTCGTACCCATGCTTTAGCGCCCTCCTTTTGAGGCCACTTCTCTTTCAGAACGAGGGAGACGTTACGCCATGTCGATTGTCCAAGTTGTGGGATGGGGAAACCTCCTGCTGGGGTGGCAGTGATTTTGTATCCGCTGTCTAAAGTCCGGACCCCATTGGCTGGATTTATGTGATTAGTGGTTGTGTATTTTGAATAGCGTTAGGGATATATACCTGATACCTCTGCCGTCGTATTGGCTCCAGATTGGAGGTAGTGCCAGGCATTCGTGGGAGGTGGTGGTTGGGTGGAACGGTCCAGATTGAGACGTTTGTTTGAGTTGGGGGTCGGTTTGGCAGTCTTAGTGACTGTAGTGGAGGGATTAGCATGGCTGCTTTCCTCAGTGACGGAGTTAGGGTCTGGCGTTGGTGATGGAGGGCGAGTGCGCTTGTTTGCGCGGGAGTCAGTGTTCATGTGGTGAGTTGGTCCTGTTGAGACTGGGGTTACTGCTGGCGTGGCAGCTGGCGCCATAGGGGAGTCAGGGTCTGAAGACATTTGGTATCGTCTTGTGCTGGGGCTATGGGTTGTGGTTGGGGATGGTCTGGGAGAGAGTGGTGGTGCGCACCATACTTATAGGTAGGAATCCTTAGTATGGGGGTGAGTAGAGGTTCCCGCTCCTTTGTGAGGCAGAATGTCTTTCTTTTAGTGCCCCCTTTGAGTGAGCCTTACACGAGGTCTGGGTGCCACTCTTCTGTGAAATGTTGGGGGGGCGTAGTGTGCCGTTCCTTTGTGATGTGTTTGGGGGCGTGGTGTGTGATTATTGCGAGGGTGAGCCACCCTGGTTGGCGCTCGTGTTGCTGGTACAAGTTATCGGTGAGGTTGTTTTATTAGCCGTGGACGATGCTGGTAACGCATCGGGACTCATACCAAGATATAGGTTTCTTAGAATTGTTGGTGGGTTCTGAAGTGTTGGCGCTGAGTGGCTCCTCTTGAGCGCTCGAAGGTCGTTGACTGTGGTGAATGCATGCGTTGGGAGGCTCTCAGTATTGACGAAGCTTGGAAGAACTGTTGAGAGTTTCATATATTGAATAGCACTAGTTATTGTGGTAGAGTACTAGTGTCGGGAAGCACCTGATAGTGGTGCCACCCTTACCTGATCATCGTGGTTCAGGTCCAAGAAGCCAATGAGGTCTATCTTAGTGAATGCCAAAATCGACGCGTCTTGCCAGTCACGTGAAATGATTTCCTACATCATAATGTTAACTAGGATCTAGGGAAAAGACAATTGCCACTATACAACTTCGACGGAAATCTTCTGACTTGTTAGTTAATTCTAGCTTTCATCCATTTCACAACCTCTTCTCCCCATTCTTCTCCCTGGCCGGAACATAAAGCCCAGTTAGGGCTGATGTGATTGTGGCCTTTACCGATGATCATCTGGGGCGCTTCTCCACGCCGCTTCTCGATATCCGGTAGGATCTCCTCCCATGAGAGGAGCAGCCAATCAGGCTCCCGCTCCGCTCTAACAAGGAGAATATCAGGGTGGTCCTTGATCTCTTCATCAGATAAAGCATTCCAAAGAGCCCTCGGCTCTCTCTCCTTCTGCTCCTCCTGAGAACCAAGGTATTGCGCAGCGGGTACTTCAACCCTAAATCTCTTCTTCTCGTCAACGATGAACCAACCACCCCCAGACCAAATGACGCCTTTAAACCGAGGATTGACGGTCCTCGACACAGGTGGGTAAAGGCTCAACACTTTAGTATGCACATCACCCGCCGAGTGACCCATGATGAACACAGCGTCTACATCAGGCGCGGGTATGGAGGGCACAGCAACGACATCGACATTGGCGCACACCCAATTAACAGCATCACGAATATCCTCGGACGAACCCGGGAACTTGACCTCCGGAACAAGTCTATAATCCGGAATGACAGTCACAAACCCGCGTTGCGCAAAGAACGATCCAAGCGCTCGATATCCCATCTCAAAAGGCTCGGGGAACTGTTTTGAGCCAGAGTTGTATCCACCTCCATATACGAAGAATAGGATCGGAGTCTTGCCGTTCTTTGTGGGAGTTGGGTTTAGTGGGTAATAGACGTCAAGCTGGGTGGGATGAGGTCACGATGATGTCAGGTTCGATCTGTTACGAACCTCATTTCTTGTGCGGCGCTTGTCATCGTAGACAAAAGACTTGCGTTGGATGATCTCTATCTCCGCCTTTCTTTCATCTAGAATAGGGACGAAGGCGGCTAGAGCTGAAAAGTAGATCTGTGAACATGGAAGCTATGATACAAAAGATGGAAGACGGACTTTTCAAATTGATTGCTGCTACACCAGTTTCTGCGAACTTGGAGATGATGTCCATGATATGAGGAGTGGGAGTGAAGCTAGTGAATGTTTATATTTGGCCATTCACGCAGTTAGAGATCAGCGCTCGACTATTGTCGAGGCTGGACACGCTAATGGAATTTCAAGTTCATTAGGATAACAAAGCAAAGTATACAAGTCAGCATTTTACATAAACCACATTAGTAATAAAGCACTACTGTCTAGTCACGACCCCCATGTTTTAGGCTAACTCCTCGTCATCCTCGACGCACTGCGGAGATATTGCACTAGCTGCGGATGTTCAGCGGCACCGCAAAGCCGTGGTGGAGCTGGAGGAGTGAGGCTGAGCAAGCGGTGAGAAGCTGGAAAGAGTGGCGCGGACAAATCCGAGACCTCCCTCATCCGAAGCCAGCGTATCTAGACGCACGCCAAAGTAGGTTTCTCGTCGTATCAGATCCATTCATCAATGAACCTGATTCTCATCAGACTGTGGGGGCAATCACGTTTGCTATCCTGAAAGAACGTTCCACACATCGCTATAGTGAACTTCTTGTGGCTTGCCAAGCTTGTTTGCTTAGACTATTCGACTGGCGAGGTACGGCGAGGATGAGAAATCAAGTTTTTGCGTGCCCATCGGGGCCTTGTCTTGCCTTAGGCACAACGTTTGTCTCCTCAGCGCTCAACGACTCCTCGGACACTTGCTAATACATGCATCCGAGAGCGATGATATCTAGCAATGACGACATAGCAATTACGGTCGATATGCCCCGCAAAGCTGAACACCAAAATAGACACGAGTTAGAGCAGCAGGGACAGTGAAGAATAGAGGCTCACGGGTATCTGCTCAGATAGAGCGGCTCATTTCGAATCTGATGGAAATGGGAGACTTGACAATTATCTCAACGAACGCTCCGTGGAGGACATGGACATTCGGACATGAAACCCATGCTATACCAGTGCCCTCGACACAGAAGACACTTCGGGTCCGCAGAGGTGATCACAAACGGTGGTTTAGGACGAGATCTGGGATTGATTCGCTGGATTGTATGGACAGGATAGGCGTAGCTTGGAGAGATAGAAGGAGTACGTACGAGAGAAGAGCTACGACATGATGTTGCCTCGTGCGATGAGCTCAATCTAGGTCCTTTATGCAACAGTACGCAATTTGAACAAGTCGTGCCCAGGTTCATTGCCGTTGACCTGCAAGGCTCACTAGAAGGCAACTAGTCGAATTGTCCCAAAGTGGATGCAAGTATTGCATTGTCGAGCTGAACAACACCGACGAATTGGGTAACTTTGAAAAGTAATTGAAGCACCGTCATTGGGCGGGTGCGGTCGCTCTACCAAAAACATAAGTACGGCCTGAGGAAGGATTCTCAGGCAAGCCTGGAATGAAGCAGGCGATAGACTACATAATAGCCTCGTGTAGTCAGTAGTAACAGGTAGTAATTTGGCTTCAGGCTGGAGTCGCCAATGATTGTCATGATGGAAATATTATCGTGGCAAAGTAATGTTTCAATTGATGGTATGCTAGACCTGCAAAGATGTAGAAGTTAGGTTCGCGGAGAAGGAGTAGTCAGACCGAGTTTGACTTGGCGGGCTGGCCGGTGGCGATGGGTTCCGGGTGGTTGTGGCCGATATGCCGTGATCGGTCATGAAATTAGTTACATAATCATGAAGAAAGGATGATCCGCATTTGACCTGAAATGTAAGCTAAATAGGCGTCAGAGTTGCTCGATAGTGACCCGATAGTACCCACTCCATCTTTCAATTTCTATCTTACATGGCCACTACTACTTCACAACCTATTGCTTTTCAGTCTCCTAATCATCCAGATTTTCATATGGCTTCAAGTAACAACAGCGTCAGACCTTACTTTATAGGTTCTCCAATTTCATGGCGTGCAGGCTCATTTGGTAGCCGTTTCTACCCTGGTTGCTCTCCAGGTCAACTACTTGGTCCCTTGGAGTCAGTTCAAATGTCACTTGTCGTGTAACCGTGTTGACTTGTTCACCCAGCCCCAACGAATTCAAATGTGCCAAGTTGTCGTCTTCTATCGACAGCGACCGTGGTTCAATCCTGAACGCTCTCGGTGCCTTTGACAAGGAGGATGAATTGGTGAGTCGTGGCCTTATTGGTTTGTGTTAAGCTAATGTATCATAGTGTCGCAACTACACATGTTGTGGTCTACAGTTGGATGATCTACATGCCCTGCTACAGCATTTCGAGGAGTTACACGTCGTCGTGATTGACCCACAATTCCCTGTTGTTCCTCCTACGTCGTACTTTCAACAAGGTGGATTTGACCCTGATGACATGGAACTGGATGAGAACGGGTCTACACCCCCTGACACTCCTCTGAGCACGCCGTTATCGTCACACCCAACTCATTCGTTTAACCACTTTAAACAACATCTTCCCGTGTCGGCATTTGATACGACAACCGTCATCCCTTCCCGCTCCATTCCATTCCCACCCTCTCTTCCCAATCCGGCAAATACCCCCGACGTGTTCAATGCTTACGCTGGCTACTCTGACTACTCCTCCTCAATGCCTGGTACAGTTCCCTCACCAGCTGGTAGCGATCACCCACAACCAGTCAGTGAACCTGGTAGTCCATACGGCTGTCTTCCTCCAGCTGTCGTATTCTCAACCAGTAACACCCCTGTCACTACTCCTTCCGCCTCTCGTGTCCCATCTCCAGCAAGCGCTGCCTCGCACCCCGCGGCCCTCCCTCACACCTCGGCTTCCTCGGATTCCCCCGCTTCTTCTAAAAGCTTCGGATCTCAACGCGCCAGTACCACGCTCTCTCGCCCTGCATCATCATTACTATTATCGAAGCCCTTCCGCTGCCCGAAGCCAAATTGCAACAAGAGCTACAAGCAAGCCAATGGCCTCAAATATCACATGACACACGGCAGCTGTAACTTTGCCCCACCCAAAGACCTCGAGCAAGTACAAGCCTTATTGGCAAGCAAGCGCTCAGCCCGCGAAGCTGCTGGTGACGATCAAGGCATCACAGAGGGTGACATGCGCGAAGTCGAACGGGAGGCGGAGCGTAGACTCCGGCCTTTTGCTTGTGGTGTCAGCGATTGCCAGCGCCGGTACAAGAACATGAACGGTTTGCGGTATCACTACCAGCATTCAGGTGATCATGGTACAGTCGGTCTCGCTCTCCTTGCTAGTGGACAGCACGAGTGTCTCCAGCATGCCCATGGACGGAACAGTACTGCAACTTCACGGCATACGACACCGGGTACGAGCGGAGCGTCGACGCCAGTAAACGCCCACATGCCATCGACATATGCTCAGCAATACCAGCAACAGATGTTTTACTCGTCCGCACAACAGCAGTACTTGCGCCAGCAGCAGGCTCTCCAAGCCCAAGTGCAGATCACCTATTCGGCCGAAACAGTGCCTATAATGGCAGCTCAACAATGATTATTCGAACATTCTGATTTTATCTATCTATCTCTACGGGCTGTTTGGATACCCTGCTCGACCTCTCAAAAGTATACTCATTGGTCGACTATTGTTTATATCTTTCTTATGTATTTCATTTTTTTTCCTTTCCTTTCGTTTCCTTGCGTCTGGCACGACAACGTTCTCTTGATTCTTCCCTGCGCAACCCTGATCTCCCCAAAAGCGCACTCCTCCATCTCCATCTTGATGATCATATATCGCGTACTTAAAAAACAACTAACTATCTATATAAGCGACTATTTCACGTGCAGTTGTCGGTTCTCCATGTGAGCGTGAGGAGGTACGAGTGCGATCTCCGGATGCGACGATCGAAATCGAAATCGATGTGATGTGCCACGTGTTGATCGGGATCAGTCTTTGCTTGATCGATCGATATCATGATCATGTCCCCGCTCATTGTATGCAATGCAATGCACAGGTCTGGGGCAAGCTCACACGTAGACCCGTGACTGGCGCACCGCGGTGAACGGATCCTAGGAACAGCACAATGCACAATTGCAATACCCAATACAAAGTTCACCCAACTCCATCCATTTAGAATGGAGTCCCCATTATCGATGCGCAGCACCAAAGCTTCCCCGCAGTCACCACGCACGATATCGATGGATATATAAAAAGCATCTGACCCGATTGTTCTGTATAGAAGAAGAAGTGGGTGTCGGGGCGGAGATACCTTGTTGTGGGAAGAAGAAGGCTTGTGAGAATAGAAATAGCTGGACGTCGTCGGGGAGGTTTTGGACCTGCCCGAACTACTCGGATCTGTAGCGTTTGATTCATGTTCATGTTCAAGACGCGAGATGTGATGCATCACTGCGACATGAGAAGAATCAATATCAACTATTAACGATTAATGATCTTATTATCATCGTAACACGTTCATAATGGCTTCAAATGGGATGAAACACGCTACACGGCGCTCATATTGACTTCAATCAAGGTTGACACAGAAGATGTAACGTAGACGGGGCACGTTGCTCACCTCGTGGCAGACCGATTCACGCACCGCGTGGGATCAAATGCGATATGTTTACACTATGTGGAATAGACATGGCTATCCTATGCGAATGGTATACATGTCCAGAAATCACAAATACACTGAATACAAAAACACAAAACAACTTCATGCTACAACCTTGCAAGCAGACGCAATCGCATCCTGAAACATCTGCAAGCTCGCCGAATCATCCTCGCTCGTGACAGCACTAACCCCCTTATAGGGCACATACCCCCAATCAGCATCAAGCACAACATACCCACTCTCCCCATCCACAACAAGCTCTCTCAACCCACCCAACTCAACCGCCCACCGTTGCCACACACTCGACCACAGCCTCGCCTCTAATGATGGACTCCCAACATAGCTCGCGCATGATCGCATCTCCAAATGACGCAATCGACTCTTTTGGCGGAGAATAAATTCCTCAACACCATTAGGGAGACGGCATCTGATCAAACACGATATTTTCGAGTATCAGTGATTCGAGTGATGGATAATGAAATGATGAAAGTTCCGTTTTGAGGCTGTGGTACGGGCCTTGGGGGCTGCGCAATGCGAGAGATTTGAGCGTGTTATTGGAAAGGGGCAGGAGTGCGCCAAGGGAGCCGTTTATGTCTTTTGACCCAGACCAGGCACTCAGGTCTGCGTTTGGAACGACTGTTAATGAGAGATCCGACAGGGGCGAGTGGGTTAGGGTAGACACGAAGTCGTAGCATGATGCTGGCATCATCACTACGTTGTTCAGAGAAAGAGACCTCATGCGGGATGTCTTCATGGCGTGGTATATGGCGTGGATAACTGTGAGCTGCCGACTCGTGAACCAGAATGGGCTCTCGTGGATTTTCTTCCCGGATTGGGAGACGAATGATGGCCAGAAATTCGCGGAGACGCGGTCTAGTCTGGGGAGTGCATCGAGTGCACAGAAAGCCTCGGTCAGAGCTTCTTCAAGCTCAGCGACTTCAAGCATATCCTCGACTTCTACAATAACCCCATCAGCTCCTACTACACACAAACGCAACAAAACAAAAACTCACCGACGTTTTCCAGAGGAAACTGAAAACATTCATCATCACGAGAATCATAGACGACTTCGCGAACATGAGTAGCAAGGTTGGGATCAGCGACGATCTGCTGAAAGTTCTGTGCGCTCTGGATGCTATTTTTCACGTGCAGTTTGCTGAACGCGATGGGGGTGACTAGATCCCGATACGCCTGGTTTACACAGCGTAACTGGAGAAGATCAGTCATAGAAGTGACATTCTGAACGACAGCGTTGATGATTTCGATAGGCAAGTCTCGCATGATGAGGATAGAGGGAGAACAAAGTCCGGATTGAATGAAAAAAGGACAGCGGGTGGTTCCATTTTATAAGTCCCATGTAATTCGTTTCCCCGTGTACACAGGATGTCAGTGACCTACATCGGCTCTAGTCCCACAGAAGTCCCAATAGAATGAAAAGCACCCCACCTTGAAATGGGTCGCGGAAACAAAGCCCAACTGGATAAATCTGGATGGAATTAATACCTTTTTGTTTTCACTACGGGCTTGGACCTGAAATGGGTTGGAATTGGGCTGTGGGAATATTAATAGAACGTCTTGTGGGCCTAAAAAAAGATGATCTTGGAAGTTTGCTTGTCCGCTTGTACGTTACCTGGCCTGATCCCAGACTTTACTGAACCTGTTTGACTGCCGTTATATTCCGACCGCCGTACATGCACTCTTGCTGACCTGTTCTTCCTAGGTAACCAAGTTCTTCGAACGAACGATACACCCGTCGTCTGCATCGAATGCTACATCCGAACCCTCGTCAATACAACCCTCGTCAATACATGACGTAATTTCCTGAGGGTTCAAACGTTCACGTTCAGGCCCAGGTCCTCAGGTGACCCAGGACACACACCTGCCAGAACGTCAAACCCTGCATTGTTTCATGTCGAACTCGGACCTGACAATCAGATCAGCTTGGCCCTTCAAGTCGGATGATAATACCATCAAATCACACAAGTTCATCTTGGGTAACTACAAAGTTCCCATCACACACAAGTACAGGCGCACATCTTTAATGAAAGCTTCTTCCAGTCACAACGCAGTGATCCCACGTAAACACGGTTCAAATTTAGTCGTATACAAGTTCACCCAGCTCCAGCTCCATCGGAAATCATCTCGTCACTAGCTGCTGCTGCGGATACATATTCCGAAGTCGAATTCTGAGAAACAACGGAAAAAAGTGGACTGCGGAATCCATTTCGATAATCACTCGAACGACCGACGTTGGCTTCTTTTTCTTACAAACCGACCGAGCGCCGGGTCTCATGATAAGTAAGAATTGAAATTGAACAAGTATTCCGTGCCCGAGGGCTCGCGTTCGATTTGATACTCACGCCCGCTGACAACTGGGAATCATGACACGAGATTAAATTGGTGTGAATGCGCAGTCGAGTGTTCTTCGTCTTTTTAATATTGGGCCAGCTGTAGGGTACGCTCGAGACCTTTGCATGGGCTTTGAATATGAAATATGTAGGTGCAACACCCGAATTAATAGAGTTCCCCGTTTCATTGTACCTGGTCCCCGGACGTTTGCTTGCGCCCTCGAGTACGGTTATATTATTACTCTCCTGCCCAATCTCTCCTTACCAACCTCCCTCAGGTAAAATCTTAAGCAAAACGTCATGCCAGCGATACCATCATATCTTATTGCAATTATCACTATCATACAAAAACTACAACGTGCGACACAACAAAAAACCAAAATAACACAGGCAAAAATAAAACTAGCGCATGTGCATCATTAACCTGGCATCTACGCGAGCAGGATAAGGATATATTCTATCCAAGGATTCTTCTAGCCGTGCGTCTCCAATCGTGTGTGTGGATATAATAATTCAGAACATTAAAAAATGTTCTCGCCCACGCTCACAGCTTCCACCAGCATCCAAATGGTCCGCAGTCGTCTTCTGGCTCATCTGGGATTGGCTCGGGTGAGGGTTCAGGCAGGTCGTCGCTTTGACATCCTGCTGGAACTTTGTATCCCTGCAACACAATCAGCACATATCCCACCAAAAAAAACCAATAAAACTTACATCCTCCCTAACTCCTCCACCCCACGGTGTACGGCCCTTGACGGAAGCATCAAGGCCCAACCCGCTGGCAGCAAAGCCCACCCAGAGGTCACAGAAGTTCTCCCCACCAGTAAGTACCTGATCAGCCTGCACGATCGCATCACGCGCATCAAAGAATGATGGGCTACATGGCTGTAGCTTCATCCCGTTCAACACGAGCTGTACCAATAACGAGTTACCGTGCTGAGGGACAAGAGGCTTGTCGGCGCGGTAGAAAGCAGCAAAGTCGGCAAAGTTAGCGTCGTGTGGTGGAGGGAACAAGTTGTCCGTGAATCCGTGCTTGGCGATCAGCCCTTGCTCGACGACCCATAGCATCTGCGCCCAGACCTCTCCGATTGCGTGCACGCCCCAGTACCCAGGCTTGTCAAGCGTCTTGTACGTACTTGGGTTCACAGACTTGTCAAGACTGTACGGGTAGTTCCGGATACCCCCTGGGCGGTTAGCAGCCCATGCGCCCATGGCGTAGTCTTGGTAAGTGGCAGTGCTACGGACAGTTGTGGCGAGGAAGTCTGTAGACAGTGAGTTGGTTGGTTGTTGGGCAACATCAAAAACTTACCACCCCAGCCCTCGCCCATACCACCAGCTTCACCCCATCCAAGACATCCACTGTTCTTGGGACCACCCGTCAAGCGCGTGCTGAGGCCATGAGAAAGCTCGTGGATAACGATACCAGCTTCCATGTCACCATCGCGGTAGGGGTTAGCAGTGTTCCAGAGGTACATTCGGCATTTGCTGATTCACGAATAAATATTAATCAGGGCAAGGAAAACAACAACTCACCCATTCTGGCCATCGGGAGGCGTCATGAAATTGGCATTGTTGAAACCACTGCCATCCTGTGCGTTCGTAATCACAGCATCTGATTCCTCACCGCCGCGCCCAAAGTTGTACTGTTGGAAGTTCCCAGCCTCTTCGGTGAAGCCGTACCTGTCACAATCCGTCACATGGGAAAATGAATCATGAATGCAAGCGAAACGTACCGATAGGTCAAGTCGTGGAACATGTTGCTCGTGTAGAAGAGTTGTGCCACCGTTGCGTCGATGTGAGCACGTGCGTCAACCATGTTGTCCTCCGTGTTGTCCTTCGGACTCGGGGAGTATGTGTAGTTGTAGTGGACGGCCGAAATGCTCATGTCGTCTAACAAACAGGTGTCAGAAAAACGAAAACCAGACCAAGCTGTGCAATCACTCACCACCCTCGGGCGTTCCCTCCGGACGGCGGTTATACATCCACGAGTTCCGTCCCTCCCAGTTCTCGTGTGCAAAGACGTTGTTACCCCACGTTGTGTTTGTCGTGCGCCAGAACTCGCCTGCCGTTCCACATGAGGTCTAGAGTATGAAAAGGTCAAATAGATGACGAACCTCGCGCATGAAGTGCATTCTTCTCATCCTCACTAATACTAGGGTCTACACCCCACGGCAGGGCGTGCCACCCTGCTGGACTTGCGAGCTTGTCGCCAAGCTCCGAGGAATGGACGCGACCGTAGGAGAGGGGGTGGGAATCCGCAGGTGCTATGAAACGTGAATTGGAATTTGGATCACGACGGGAATGGAGTAAAACTTACCACCTCCCTCACTCATCGCCTTCCTTTCAACGGCCTCAACAGGGTCATTAGTACCCCATGGGAAGATGTTGTAATAGGCTTTGGGGAAGTCAGGAACTGCAGGACCGGCCTTGGCGGCCTTGCCCTTGCGGAGATCTGCGACGGCCTTGCCCAACCTGAAACGACCACCAACCTTCTTGGTGGAGCATGAGGGGCCTGCAGGGACGAATGTGGAGAGGGGAGGAAGCTGAGCATCCTCGGGGTGAGATTTGGGAGAGTAAAGAGGCATGGGGCTGTCACTGGCCCAGTCCACGACGGACACAATGCGGTGGGGAAGAGAGGCAGAAACCGTGGCCTCATACCAATTGTTCTCCATCTCGACTTCGAACTGTGTGATAGTCAATATTGAGAGAGAAGCGTGGAGAGTAGATACTAACGCGGTGTACAAGCTCGAGATGCACAGTGCCATCCTCAGCAGGTACCTGGACCCAGACGACGGAGGCCTTGACCTCGCTGACGGTTCCGGGTGCACCGGCAATGGTAAGTTGTTCAGCCTCGTGAGGGAGGAGACCAGACATGTGAGCCATGGTCATGCCCGCCAAATGGTCATCGAAACGGGTATGGATGTCGTGTGAGAGAGCGGGGGATGGAGCAGCAGCAAGAAGGAAAGTAAGAAGAGCACGAGGTGCATCTTGTGGACTTGGGACGTGGTCATCAAATGAGGGAGTAGGAATAGAGTGGAGGTTGGGGAGGGCTGCACAGTTGGAGGAGTGGATGTGCTCTAGCTCTGGGTGTGCACCGTCAAGGGGTATCTGACCCGACCTGGGGGAACGAGCGGAGTCGAGTTGTGCGCAGTATTCTGCGTGGGGGTGAGCACCACGGGTGTGTGATACCGGAGTCGGACCGGGATAAAACTACATGAAGTGAGTGGTTAGCGCTCACTTATGGAGTTGATGCGTCACATTACGTATACGCACCGAGTTACCGTGACTCAAGACAACGCCGTCCTTGATGTTCAAATTGACATTACCGTCAGCCACATGGACACCCTGAATGACCTGGCGTGCATAAACGTGGGTCACTCCGGTTGCACGATCCGTGTAGCTATCGCTGCGGATGACGTAGCTCACGCCGTTGTCGTGGTCTACGATGGAGTCAAGGAAAGACTTGGCTACCTCATACGGGTCTACCCGCACTCTGCTTTGGGTAGAGAAGAGTGCAGCGGGGACAGGTTGATGAGCACTGCTATCAAAGTGCGCATGAGGAAGGACAGGACCAAATGAAAGAGACTTGCGACGCTGCGGTTCGGGGATTGCAGCAGCGAGGCCGAGGAGGGCGAGTGTTACTGTTGTCAGTCCGCGCATTGCAAAGCTGACTTGGTTTCACTCTTGCCGTTTCGCCATCGGGTTTATATCAACTTGGTCTACGTAAGCGCGGTGAATCCCGGTAGTAGTGGCTGTACACGTAATCTTCCAATTATGGTGTGTCAAGATAAGTCGCCTCGAGGAGACGGAAATGGGGTGCTTGGCTGGCCTTGCAAGGCTGATCAATGCATGCTTGATCCAGTCTGTCTTCCTCCTGTGCAGCAACGAGATCCGGCGTGCGAAACCACAGCTAGATGCTGGGGCCCCGTGGGTAATAATCTCATCATTTTTTGTGACACAAAGGGTCGACTAGTACTTATCTCTTCTGCCTAGGTATTCCCACACGCAATCCACGCGTCCTATCCATCGTGCTTCATAGTCCTTCACAATGATCACGTATCCACGTTGTCTGCTTCCAGACGAGAGCAGCTAAACTTCTTGTTATCGCTTTCCATCTTCTTCCCGACCTCCTTTCTACTGTTCGGCGTTCGATAGCGGCGGAATATTACCCTTCTCAGCTTAGACTGGATGAACGGCATATCCATGACATCGTATCATTCATCCAACAGCGAGACAGTCTCAGCATCCGTATTTTTCAGAACATCGTTGCGGCAGATCGAATGAGTACCTATGTGCAAGTTACCATTCACTATGTGATGACAAATCGGGATGTTAGACCATTTTCATTGCAACGCACGCCTTAAATCACGACATCACACAGCACTCGCTTCCAGGCACGGTATATCAATTGACCAGACTCTAGTAATAATTTCTACTTCACCGTCTACCTCACAGCACCACGCACAATCTCTATAACTTTTGCATCGTCAGCGCTCATACTCAAGAAGCATTGACGGAAACCGCGCTCACCTCTTATCTTTACGTGCAGAACGCGCCGCTAGTGGTGGCCTCACAGCAAGTGGGGCAGCCGCAGCCTGCAACGTACACGAATTTGTCGGTCGATGCACATTCATAAATGAATGCATTCCCGCCGTTGACACCCGAGTCCTGGGAGCATCCAAAGCCACCTGCAAGCAACCGTAAGCACATCAAATTCCCCTACAGCCTGGAACACATGATTATGTGGCACGAGCACTCACCTGGGGTGTCACAAGACTGCCCGATAGGGTTGTATGCGGTGGCTACACCAGCCATCACAGCGACAGACACGATCATAGAAGTGAGTGAGAATTTCATGTTTGTAGTGAGGAGAGTGCTAAGGCTTGATGATTTATCTTGAGTTGAGTGGAGAAAACTAGCACTTTCCTCTTGCCTTTATACTGCAGCCCCGGCATGCCTCAGACAACTTTACATTCCTCCATTTCATGCCCGGTGTGAGACAGGTTACCTTACACGGCATTCGCATCAAAGTACTAATACTCCACCCGCAGCTTTGAACGCAACGTTCGACGGCCGAGATGCATACGGGGCTATAGGATTGATCTTGAAATGCTATACATCCCTCCGCATGACCTATCCGAGGCGATGGACGCGGAGGGATCATGTATCAAAGCAATGGTCGCGTCATGATATAGCGATATATAAGCCTGTTCTGCTGTGTTGTGAGTTGTCGCTATTTCGGTCTTTAGATCGTGAAGCTGAAGCGCCGTTTGGTCAGGATACGGGAGTGCTTGCCTCGAATTCAGGATAGGTTGCAAAGACGAAATTCAGTTGATACTGATAACCTGGCCGAGCTGAATATCCTTTCATACCAGCAGATTTAACTACATCAAATTCACTCATCTGCGTTCTAGACGGGGACGTGTGATATGATGAACCACTCGCCAAGTTCCATCACAACGCGTCCTGTGAGGTCTTGTGCAGCCACCGGATATCCAGACACAAACTATTCGGGGACAATTGCTATTACACGAGGGTTTCCAATTGGAAATTCCTGATGGTCAGACGACGCACTGCGCAGACGTGGCACTGAGGTTGTTTAAAGTGATCGAGTGATCCGATCGTCATGTGCCAAGTTTGGCTTCCCCGCAGGGTGGTATGCTTAGGCTTTATTCTAATCATTGATGAGTGGTTCAGCTGACATGTAGTCGATTATGAACGTCTAAACGATGGTGTACAATGTCCATCATACTATGCCAGTGGATTAGGTCTCGTCCCGTATCCTCGACGAGTCTGTCAGAATTCCCCAGTCCCGTGACTCGGAATTAGCATCGGCAGAAGTCTTGCTTGCCCGTCCCAACTTCCAATGTTCCATCCCTACCGATGCAGTGTTGTTTATATTTTATCAGGTAGCTCTCCAACAGTGGAGCACGAACAGCCTTATTGCGGTGTGATAGGTAACCACTGCTGATTTGTTGCTGATTGCAACCGCCCATAGCTGCCGAGTTCCGGACGCCGAGGGTCGAAGCTCTTACTCTGCAGTGCCGGTGCGCACTAGGAATTTACACTAATATCTGTGGGGACGTCATGCTCCAGTGAGTTTTGTTATGATGAAATGAGACACTGAGCTTACAAGAACGTACCGTATGCTCACATCTAGCCTGGCACCGATTACGCGAGGCTAACTTGAACAAGGCGTCCCATGCAGACCACATTATTTGTGAATCATTGTGAGCAACCGCTGAGGCGCTCGTCTTATGCTGCAGAAAGGAGGGGATCGCGGAGCAGGATCGCACTAGACGCACCGCTGGTAGAACGACTCGAAGGTGGGTGGGAGGACACTAAGCTTAGTGTTCATTCTACAAATTCGTATGTCACATCGCGTTTGGTGAGCTAGCTGGTATACCCGCCCTACAAGATATGGCCTTGAAGCACATTCCTGGGCACATGGTTCTGGAGCAATGTATTGAATACTACTTCATCATCCACTGAAACAGATGCGAATGGGCCTGCATATGTGTGGATCACCGCTAAGCACTGCATTGCAACGTCGAAGTTCTTTTGGTTCGATGGCGTCGGATTCATACTAAGCAGCCTTGCTGTAAAGCTCGATTTTTTCTCAGGGCATCTTATCATGGTATCCACTGTCAACCATTCATCGAGTGGTCGGTTCTTGCGGAGGAGCTTGCCATTGTCATATCGAAGACAGATCCAGGTGAGGACCCAGATGAATGATTCAGCATCATGTCGGTACACGTGCTCGACATCACCCGCGATGGCCTTTGATGTGAGAAGATTCAGCGCCATGAAGGGTAGCGTTCCTATGCACTCGAAGCCACTAGGACCATCTTGTTTAGTCGATGACAAGTCGAAGTCAATAAAAACGGCAATAAATTGACCACCTAAGTGGTGCCCCATACAATTGCTGGGGCTGATGGCGCAGTGACGCACGCCCCTCTTCCAGAGAGCCCGATGACCTGTAGGAATAGTGAATAGACAATAAAGAGAACGAGACGGTAAGAACACCCACTCGTCACAATTTGCCACCATGCGGCAAGGAATTGGTCCCCAGTCAGTGTCGTGATCGGGAGAAGTTTTCTGGACACAGTGATGTGTAGCAGAACGTTGACACGGCTGCCCCGTTCCGCATCGTGAAGTCCTTGTGTCGTTTTGATTTTCATCGTAAATGCTCTTTCGAACTCGTGGAACCTGATCATCTCAGAAAGTCAGGCTAATGGACACTCTGGGGGCGCCTCTGTCACGGACTCTGGGGGTTCACTCTGGGGGTGTGTCAGCCGTTCGGCACGATTCGGTCGGGGTTTAATTATGTCAACAGTTCTCACTGTAGTATGTCCCTTCTTCCCCAACCTTCCCTCCTCCGCTTCTCCTGCCCCCTATATCTTTTCCCCGCCCGCCGCAAGGTTGTGATGGTGGTGGTGGCGGCGGAGGCGGTGGTTGTGGTTGACAGCGTCGAGGCCAATGTTAAATGTATCACAGTCGTGCAGCATCACGTGCCGCACGGCGTGACGTGCGTCAGGCGGTGAGGGCGGGCAACAAAGACAACAAACTCCGACTGAATCATGCCGAGCGGCTGACACGCCCCCAGAGTGGACCCATACAAAACCCCCAGAGTCTGTGACAGACTTACCCCCAGAGTGACCATTTCCCGGACGTTCTCCAGAATCTCTGTGGAGTGGCTTTCCACCTCCGTGTCCGTGAAGAAGTTAGAATTACGGAGAGGTGTCTTTGCTTGCATTATTGGCCATGACGTTACGGAACAGACAAAGTGAGAACTTGAAGAAGCGCAAATTTAAGTAGGAATTGTTTCCAGCCAAGACTGCAAGCTGTAACAATCGATGGACAGCAACTTGAAAATTGATAGCTGAACGAGGTCCACGGTGGGCAAAAATCAGATGATCGATAAGCAAATACATAGATAAGCAAGGATATTGCCGTCACGGTGGTCCTCAAGCCATGTCTGGAACACTTCTTCATCATTCGTGGAGGCGGGATTAAATGTATAAACTATTTGCAATTCAGTACCGAATATGAAACACTGAGTTGGTTCGCTCAGTGCAAGCAGTGCGGGTGGGTTCACTGACTTCCCGTAGTGATACAACAAGAAATGGGTTTCTGTATCATATACATAAACGTCGCCTTAAATATACTTCGAAGCACCATATGTTTAATAAATACTACGACGGATCCTCGATCAAATTTCTCCTCCCTGCAGAATGCTCGGCAAACATTTCCCTACACAGTACTGCTAGTTGATATATGTACATGCTCCTGGAAGACAATCGAATTCATGCTAGTTTCTGCGTCGGAGCCGGCAACGAGTTTTGCGTGATATTCTCGAACGCTGAGGATGAGGCGTGGTCCCAACACAAACAACTGCACGGCATATAAAACACTATGAGTACCACTTAAGATCGTAGCTGCAATAGAATTTAAATTCTACAGAAATGATGAGTCGTTGGTATAAGCATATGTTACCGACATGCGGGCGCACCGTGATCACTGGAGAGAAGAGAATAAGCTGGAAGCAAGAGGCACCAGCAAGGCTAGCACGTCCAGAATTAGAGCAGAAGAAGATAACCACACTTTCAATTCCAACTCACCTCGCAAAATAAAGCACGTGAGATTGTATCAGCACACTGAAACAGTCCCAAATCATCGATCCTGTCGACGGGCCGAGGCGTCGCAGGTCACGGGAGTGTTTCACAGCAATCCAGACTGAAAGACACAGTGCAAAGACCTCCCAAACAAAGCTGAGCACCCAAATCATTAGGCTCAGAAGCCCGGCGTCCCTCTCAGAATCATAACCGCATATATACATGCCAGAGAGTATCAGCTCATCTGGTGTTTGTTCAATGAGCTGTATTCTGCAAGTCAGCAAGCAATACTTACCTGCTACAGTATACTCGATTGCTATTGCAGCAAATACCACACAGGTGATGTTAACACCCAGGAAGATGATAACAAGGAAGATAAGCATGGTTCTGGATCCTTGATACATGGCATATAACCGAGCAATCATGATGACTTGCATCATCTTTCAGTCGAGTCAATACCACTGAGATTTTGCAGCTCACCGCCCAGCATGGCAGTTGTGACCACATCTGTCCCAATTGTTGCGTCTTGCAGAATAAGGCCTGAAACACCCAATCAGTGATCACCTCGTGCCAGAATTAAACACTAAACTGACACCTGTATAGTCATTACGGAGTCAGTCGAGTTCAATGGTCAGAATTTCACTCACTCCTACGTACGTGCGTTAATCGGATCGGAGGGAGATGGTTGCGGAATACTCACTGTATCTGTCAGCGAGACCGATGTGATAACTTCTGTGTGCTGCCGGTCAGAAGAATCGAATACAGTGCATATGAGACATACGCAGAGCAAGGTCACTAATCGTCAGAGATGAGCTATTAGCACATCACCAATTTTTGGCCTCAATACATACACAGAATAAAGTATTCCAATATAGCGTATCTAGATCATGTTGGAGTCAACACAACAGTCAACCACGCTATAGCATAACATGAGGTACGAACAGCCAAATACAGCACAGTCATGAGAGACCAACGTTGCTTCTGTCGTGAATTCATCAAATTCTCCTGTTTTTATGACGAGACTCCTTCACTCACCCAGATCATTTCAATCTATAACGCCATTCTCAGCGAGTTGGCTGCTCCAGCGATAAGACCAACATACCTCTTGTCCAATTGTTAATACTGGAGATATAATAAGAATGGCAGCAAGTTCGGAACAACGGCCTGCTCACCCCAGTCATATCCCACCACGACGCCTGCGGCAACTGCAAAACGCAAGTCGATGTTAGATCGAGACATCACCAACTGATACGACAAACCTATACAATAGCCACAAAAGAGTTGCGAATCGAGAAACGGCCACCAACTGGGATCATTTGAGACGAGGGTCATATTCGAGGGATGGGTGTGAGCGTGTAGGGGATGTTGGGGGTATTAACGATCCAGTCACGGGTCTGTGGTAGATATACCACCATCGAGCGCTTTTGTCGCCAAAATTGGCATGATGGAGATAAATGTTTGATCCCCTCAAGACCCTTGATTGGATGGAGCGTGACGTTGATGGTGTTTGAGTGATGCCTATTGCTGCAAGCACGCATGAATCGAGGTGTTCTGAATGAGACCATGTAGTCATCGAGCAAACACAGGTCTAACTTGAAGCGTGATGGAATGGAAACAAGTATGTGTACCCTCAATAAATTTGTTAGACGAGTCCGAGGCGTAACAGCTCCTTCGATTACTTTTATGGAACAGGGGCCATTCTGTGGCACAGCACCAGAGGAGTCAGACAAGAAACCGTGGCACGGTGGGCCGAAGCGGAAACTCACTTTATCCGTCGCCTCGCGCGCTTTGATCATTGAGCTATGCCATTATATCAAAACGATGAACAAAGATATAGTTAGCATAGAGCGATCCAATACAAAACGCGCTATATAAAATACATCAATATCAGGAAGCTCAATTTCGGATCGTGTAGGCCTGTGTTGACGGCCACCGTGTTTCGATAATATTCTGAGTTCTGTATTGAACCGGTGAAGGTTGCAAGTTACAAGCGAAATCTATCAATGTCAGAGGAACAAGCTTAGCAATTTTATGGACAGGCTAGAGATTCGCACCGTAGTCTGTTGGTTCCACCTTCCAGACGCATAGCTAAAGACCAAGGAGCAAACCATCTCATAGCCCCACTGTTTTCACTATTCTCCAATCTTGTGGGCGCCAGCGCAGATGAGTCATGTGGCCTCCACTTCTACAGGTCTAGTTATTGATTTAAATACTTTGGGTTAAAAAAGATCAGGTGGAGTATTTATTATTAAAAAGACGCACTGGCATTGCTTCTGAACCCTTAACCATCATTCACAGGTTGCCAACGGCACAAAGCTGAAACACATATTATAATACGCAGGTCATCAGTATCACATCTTCACGCAATGAAGCGCATAGTACTAAGGATTACATTCTCCATCTTTGTGTGGACATCCTCAGCCTGAATGATGCAATCACCATGTCCTTGAAAACTTGCCACACGAATGTTCTCGCACCATACGTTCGCCCTTGTCATGGTTCTCCGAACGCTCGAAATCCAAAAATATTGACAGATGTTTCCCATGAGCTTTAACGTTGACATCTCGTTGTTTGAGAGTGGGAAGCTCGATTGTCATGGTCGCTGTCTCTGCATCAGAGTTCCATTGTAGGGCCATCCTGTGTTGGTGCATGTCAGTGTATCGAATGTTAAAATTACGATAGAAGTACCTGCAGACACCCAATCGCGGCGAAGGGAGTCGTATGATATGCACACATGGGACATGAAAGATGCGATGGATGTTCAGAGAAGGTGCTTTGATGTTGTTAGATGTGTAGTCGCCAGAAGCAAAAAATGGCTACTGTGCTTTGCAAAAAAAACGGTTTGTGAACAACCTCGAATCACAACTCGATCGACGCACTGAATATAGTCGATGCGAGATCGTAGAACGGTGTACGTGAGTGAGAGACCTGGCAGGGCCAATTCCACCGTGGTTGAAGTCGCCTTGAATCTTGCTTGCTGAAATTGCATGTTGGTTACCAGCTGTGTTCAGTCACGGTAAAGGCAACAAAAGCGCTGTCGCAGGTTATGCTGATAGTGCAGAAAAAGAACAGGCCGCTCATACAATTGCTGGGGCTGATATCGCAGTGACGCACACCTCTGTTCCAGAGGCCCGGATGATCGATGACCTGTAGGAGTAGTGAATAGACAATAAAGAGAACGAGATGGTAAGAACACCCACTCGTGACGCACCAGGCGGCAAGGAATTGGTCCCCAGTCAGTGTCGTGATCGGGAGAAGTTTTCTGGACACAGTAATGTATAGCAGAACGTTGACACGGCTAGGTGACCTCGCTCTGCGTCATGCAGTCCTTGTGTCGTTTTGATCTTCATCGCGGATGCTCTTTCAAACTCGTGGAACCTGATCATCTCTGTGGAGTGGCTTTCCACCTCCGTGTCCGTGGGGAAGTTCAAGTTAGAATTATGAAGAGGTGTCTTTGCTTGCATTATTGGCCATGAACAGACAAGGTGAAGCTTGCAAAGAAGAACTTGAACTTGAAGCGCAAATTTATAGATAGGACTTGTTGCCAGCCAAGACTGTAGGCTGTAACACTCATGATGGACAGCAACTTGAAGAACGAGGTCATGGGCAAAAATCAGAGGATCGATCAGGGTCCTGGATATTGAACATGCAAATTTGATGCAAATACATAGATAAGCAACTCATGGCAGAGTACGGTGGTATGAGTACAAGATAGTTGGTGATGTTACATTTGAGAGGCACGCTGCCTCAACTACAGGTATAACTACCCTGGCCAGACAAGATATTGCCTTCAAACACATTCTTGGGAACGTGGTCCTGGAGCCAGGTCCAGAACACTTCTTCATCATTCGTGGAGGCGGGATTCAATGGGCCTCCATATTTGTAAACCATCGCTAAGCACTTCTTCGCAACCTCCCAGGACACATTGTGCGATATTGGTGTCCGCAGTTGTTTGCTGCGGATTCCCTGATACATAAAATTAGTCTTTTTCTCGGCACAACTGACAGCATCCGCCGCCAGCCATTCATCCAGTGGTCTGTCCTTGAGGAGCTTGCCACGTTCATATCGAAGACAGAATCAGGTGAGGACCCAGATGAACGATTCAGCATCATGTCGGTACATGTGCTCGACATCACCCGCGATGGCCTCTGGTGTGAGAAGATCCAGCGCCATGAAGGGTACCGTTCCTATGCACTCGAAGCCACTGAGACCATCTCGTTTAGTCGATGACAAGTCGAAGTCAATAAGGACCGCAATGAATTGACCACCTAGTGCGTTGTACCCCATAAATTGATGGGGCTGATATCGCAGTGCCGCACGCCCTTCTTCCAGAGTGCGCGATGACCTGTAGGAGTAAATAGATGATATAGAGAACGAGACGGCAAGGACACTCACTCGGCACAATTTGCCACCATGCAGCAAGGAATTGGTCCGCAGTCAGTATCGTGATCGGGAGAAGTTTTCTGGACACGATGATGTATAGCTGAACACGGGTATCCCGTTCCCCGTCGTTAAATCCTTGTGACCTTTCGATTTTCGTCGTGGATGCTCTTTCGAACTCGTGGAACCTGACCATCTCTGCCATGGATTGGCTCTCCCTCTTCGAGTCCGTGCCCTTGTTCAAGTTGTTGCGAAAGCACGAAAAGAATTGGAACGCAGCTTTTGTAGTCACGTGACCGCTCAAGCAATCAAAGCATCGATTTCGGAAAACATTCAAGTTGATGGCACTGGCGATTCAAGTTTTAAACACTCTCTGCGAATAAAAACGATTCGTTTCTGTGAGCAGTTGTACTACAACCTGTGGACGCACTCGATGCATATTGACCATACAGAATCAATAGATGCCAATTCGTGGTATATGAACCATGTAAGTTACCAAGGCGTTGTGGAAATACTTCTCCGTTGAACATCATTGAGCGCATACGTACCGCAGCAGTAAATTGTTTGATCCATCAAAATGGTCCGCATAGCGAGTGAGTAAATCCTGATTGAAAACTAAAACTAACCCTCGCTGACAAGAGTTGTTATTAGGCGCTCAACACTTAGGAGAAGGAATGACATGGATCTACTCACGTTTTCACCAATCTCCCCACTCGGTGCCAAAATAGATGTTCTTCGGTCTCCCCTTCCTTCCCCCAAATACCACCTTCTCCCTGCACCCATCCCCCCGCATCCTCAATCCACTTATGAGACGGGCGATCCAGACGACATCCATCAAAAACAATACCCCACAACGGTGTCCAAAAACGCTGCCACCACACAACATCCTCCCTCTCGCTAAGCACGTGTTCATAGAACAACATCTGCCCCCCAGGTTTCAGCACCTCCGTGACCAATGCGGATATAGTAGATTGAGGTGAGGGGATAGAGCAGATGGTGAGGACAGAGATGAGCGTGTCTACAGGCGGGTGTGGCGCAGGAAGATAGGAAAGGATGGTAGAAATGTTTTCAGCACCGCAGGGGAGGATGAGGAGCGTTCCAGCGTCTTCGCTATATCCAGCAGCAGAGGCAGTACGGCGCAACGCAGCATGCATGTGCACGTTGGGCTCTACAGCTACGTATTTCGTAACACGCGAATGGTCGAGGTAGTTGACGGTGTGGCCGTGTCCTGTCTTTCGCGTGAACAGATTGTCATTTCGATGGAGAAAAAGACACACCTGCACCGAGGTCTAGCACAACGCCATAGGCATGGGGAGTGATGAGCACTTTTTTGACGTCCCTTCCGGCTTCGTCGACGCTATTACCATAGAGGTCCCATACATGGGACATGAAAATGCGGGAAATTTCAAGTGGTTGAAAAAGTAGCGAGGGGATATGCCAGATCGCTAGAACCGTAGGCCAAAGGCCGCCGACAAGACCAAGACGTAACTCTGTGACCACTCCGAACGCTGCATTGAGGCGCATTTCGACTGTGGCGAAGTACTTGACCGTGCAGTTAACAGAGAGGGAAGAATACACATGGCTAGCCCAGGTATTTATAATTTATGCTAATTATGAGCACTTGACCGAGAACCAGTATCAGCATGGAACCTGTTCCGAGCATGATGAGGATGAGTGATGAGAAAATGCCGCGTACAGGCGTGGTATGGTGTTTGCCGTGACGTGGGGCTTGCCGTCAGCGGCGACAGCGCGTACTGAACTCGCAGTCTTTCAATACGATTCCCCTGGACTAGCCCCATATTATGAAACGAGGGCAATCTGAAGCTTGGAGACGCTGCAAGCCTGCAATTGCCAGCCTGGATTCATATTCAAGGTTTGAGCCTGACAAAGTACTTGAGTAATGTCACGACTCACGTAGTCACACTAGAACAACTTCTTAGTCCTACACTCACTACAGCCAAACATGCAAAATGTGTCCTGTACCTGTCGGGACTAGCCAGTACTAACCTCCCAACAAGTGGGTGGGTGGCAAGGTAGACTAGTCTGAGCGTAACAGACTTACAAAAATGGGAGCAAGCCGCATATAGCAAGTGATGAACTCAGACCGTCGAGGTTCAACTGGCTCTGCTAACAATGTGTATAAAGTATCAATCAATCGGCACTGGACACTCGAAGGCTGAATCTTTTTGGGTCAAGGGCTTCCCATAGCTCAAGAACGTGACGAAGACGGTGATTCAAAGTCCCGGGCAACATACAGGATTTTGACAGAGTACGATGATGATATGAGCATCATTTTGACGTTTGTGCCTTCATCTCTACGCCTGTCAGTGCAAGCCTAATGTGTCAAGACAGGCTGGTTTATTCTCAGCTATCAACTCCACATTCTCAAATACTGTAAATGATATCAACAGTCTGTCCTCGTCCATGAAATATCCTTATTCGACCATCTGGATGTAAACACTCGCCTATCCCAGCCTACAGCGTCGCATTTAGCGTCTTGGCCACATTTTGGGCTGTCTTGGGAAAGCAGTGGCTTAACTATTACGAGGCAACTCATTCTCTTGAGAAACGCTGCATGTAGAAGTAATGGACTGAAGTATCATCACCTCCAGGCTGTATTGCAGGTGTCCCTTATTATTTTACAAATCTCCCTGCTTGTTTTCTAGCTTGTCGCTGTGTGCCAACATGCGGACCCAGCAAACAACGCTGTTCAGCGTCATCATCCGCACCACTGCGGTTGACACTCCCGTCTTTGCAAGCACTATTGTCATGTCAATCTTGCGTCCGGACGTCCTTTCCAGACAGCAAGGGCAGAGCAAATAGGAGCTATCCCCCAATGTGTCCATACGTCCGGAAGTTGTTGAGGTTGCGGCTGCAATGGTACCTCTCGTGCAATGGTCATAGGGGTCTGATGCTTCAGTAAGTACGCATGCTTATTGAATGACTTCCAGGCGCATCATGGTAGTAAAGAGCTATCGATGATGTGTGGCAAGGATAACGATATGTGACAATTGACCAAACCTGTCACACGATCTGTCGCTGCCACTGTCATTGAACCCCTATGGCGCTGGATTCTCAGAGGAACCGTTCAACTATGCTACATGCACACTAGTTGTATGGCCATGAGTGCGGCCGGTCTAACAGGTACAGCTTTGGAGGAAAAGACTAGCTCACATCATTGACCACGGCATCGAAGGGCTTTTTATCGTCTTTTCTTTTGACGATTTGATACTGCTTCAAGATTCCCACATTCAGGCTTTCAATGATCTACCGTGACTAGGGTCTACCGTGACTAACGACTGCCAACAGTTGGCATCAACGCAAATTCCCGAAATGCTACTTCACTGTGCAAAGTATCCCTGGATGACACAAGGATGGCAAGAGCCGCTTTCTCCCATTCGGGCCGACTTAAATGTTGACCTCGCCCGAAATTCATTCCAGGACTTATCATCTTTTGATCATCCTGTTTTTACGTTCCAAAATTTGTAAGTTGAAGCTCTCTGTGTATATGGACCTTATGCGCCTCCCGCCACTGATCAGTGATCAAACTTCCAGGCCCTTTTGCAAGTAGTTGTTTCCGCTGCAGTAGATGTATGTGCAAGGAAAAAATTCTCCATGATAAACAGCATACATCCTGTGAGTCTTTACCAGTCAGGCCTGTTTGTGTAGCCCTGCATACAAGTTATCCCTGCCGGTTGTCATCGCACCAGGCGACTCACGACAACACGTAAGTTACAAAGGGTCATCCTGCAGCACGTACTTAAGTGTCGTCTTCATGATTTGCATTCAAAATTATTCTATCTGATGGGAGCATTATTCTACTCATCTCGACTGAGCGGTGAGTTGAAAATTGCTGTTATTTTGTAATCTTTTGTTGATCATCGTTGGGAAGCTGTGGGGTTGGTATCGCATAGTGTTGCCATCCTCTGTACTATCTTCAGGCTCGCCTACAGAGGTTGGATGCATCACTTGTGGTGGGAAGATGCATGGGCGGCAATTGCACTGATTGCAGACGGTAATTTTTTTCTACGCTACTTTGATCAGCAAGCTGACTATATCCTCCTACATAGTTGTTTGCCTGGCATTTATCTGGCTCGACAGAAAAAAAGCCTGTGAGTGCCCGACTCTGCGCTCTAATACTGACCGTATGTTCATGTCAATCCAAGTCTGGATCCTCACTGTGGCTTTCACCTCTGTTCAATGGTGCGTATCACAACTCATTCAGTAACATTTAGAATTCTGACTCACAGACGTAGGGCTGCGCGCATGAGCATCGTTTTCTCCATCATCCGCGTCACCAACCACTCAAACTTCAAGGTTCACAGACGGATCACATATCTCATCGCAGTTTCCTTCGTGTGCATGTGGGTCGCGCTCCTCGCTCATAGGTTAACTCTGTGCGCATACCACTCCTGTCGCATGGGCAAGTCGGTAGCGTTCTCGGTTCTTATCAGTCAGTAACTTTGTGCTTTAGCGCGCTGTCAGCGTCATGATATGGATCTCAAATTACATTTTGGTTTGCAGCAGACATTATTGCGGATTTTGTTCTTGTCGTTACACCGCTAAAGTTCTGGAGAAATACTGGGCTTTCGCGAAGCACAAAGATACTGGTTCTGTCCTCCTTCAGCGCATCAATTTTAATCACAGCCGTCACAATCCCTCACTCTATCATCCTGATCAAGATCCACAAAGCAGATACGGTTACGATCATTTTCGCGCATGTTAAGGTAAGTAGTCACTTTAGCATGCCTCTGCTCGCATCGTCCTGCAATAATATCTGACGGAATCAGAGCGCACTCAGTCTCGTCGTCTGCAACCTCCTGGTTATCGTTACCTTTGTATATCGCGTATGCTGGAAGGAAACATTTGATCTCGACCAGCCAGTCACATCACGTGGGGTCCTCACGAGTGTCGTCTTCATACAGATGCCCTGTACGAACAGCGGAACGTTACTCGGATTAGAAGATGGGGAAATAGAGACCGAGGTGATGAATGCGAAGTCGCAAGATGAAAGCACGGTATGTGTTGAAGAGGGTACTGGTACTCAGGCTGAGCACTGAGGGGAAAGTTGTAGAGATTATCAATGATGGAATGTTGCTAAATATGTTAGCTCAGGCTACCCGCAATGTACTGAAGTCTATTTGGGCCCCGGTAATATCAATACATGTATTTGTAAGAAGGATCCATCTCGATGTAGTTAGTCACCATCGGGACGATTCAGATGATGAAGAGCCCATGCTGTTGGTGGAGGGTACGGCGGCGAAGTAAGAGAAGAAGAAGTTTGGGCGAGAATTTTGCGGGCCCAATCTACTGTTGATGGCGCCAGTGCTGTGTTGTGCATTGAAAGTTGAGTGGAGCATTTCATCGAACATAATGGGTTTCGACTCGGAGAAAGGCTCCATTTCACTTGAGTTCTGAAAGGGGGGCGAAGGAATAGAAACCAAAGAACCCAGATACTATGTAGCTTCGCACTAGCTTGTTTATTGAGAGAGAAAACGCGAGTCATAGATGTCGATGCGAGGAAGGCCTGTATAATCGTAAATCGCAAAGGATCCTATTATTTCTTATATCCTAGTCCATTTACATACCGGGTGAATAGACTAGATCCAAGACCAAAAAGGCTGTCAATCGTGCAGTGGTAATGTGCGGTCTTTCCTTTGTTTGTCTGCCGACTCTGCCAACAAGAGACTGCAGTGCATCGTGCAGACCGCATAAGAATCATAAATGTTTATTTCTACGACGTGGCTCGCCATGCATGCGCACCGTCAACATAGTCAGCCTAGCCAAGCAGCTCTGGCTCCTATGTATGTAGATCTGCCAACAAGGATACACTAAGAATGTCTTTTGAAAAGAGGGGCATATCACGAAAAAAATCAAGGGGATCCAACACCAGAACCCGCGTAAACACAATCCATCTTCACATCCGGCAGTGAATGATCGCTCGTCCCTGTTCAAATTATTTAGTACGTTATCCTCGTGCCCATACAATTACCCTACCAGCATGACAACTCGGCCCGTCCTGCTTGTGACCCCACCACATCACAGGTGACCATTCGTCCACGAGGTTGGCAAGCGTCTGGAGGTGCCCATATGTGGCTGGCTGGGGGCCGCGTGGTCGGCGCACAGCGCTGGCACCAAAAAAACTAGCAAATATTCCCAGTGCAAAACATAAGTTCCAGATCTACAAGCGTGTGAGGGATTGTTGTCGCAGCTGAACTTGAATGGTAAAGGCAAACCTGGCTATAATTCATATTTAACCCAACCCGTTGAAGCGTAGCACCGGCGCCGGAGCCATGGGCGGCAAATGCAAGGCTAAACATCCAGTCTATATCGTTGATGGTTTGTTCAAGAAAACCCATCAAATTCTGAACGGAACAACTCACGTAGCACAGGCTTCAGGACGAGGAGGACAAGCCCAAGCGGACTGGCAAGAGACGTCTTCAGTGGGTTTGTGGCTGTGTGAAGTCCTTTCCTTCCTGTAGCACATCGCCATTGACTTTCATTTTGAATGACATTAGCAACGAGCTCGGCGCAGTGCAAGCCAAATGTCATCGGACCCTGGATAACCGCAAGGAAGACAATGACTGCAATCCACCACTGGATATCGGGAGTCTGGTAAGCCAGCAAGTAGATGCCTGGGTTACCATCGGCAGGGAAGAGTGTCCACTTGTATTCCGGGGAGCTACTGCTAGTGCCATAGATGCCATTCATGACAAATGTGGCAATCAATCCCCATACAGCGCATGCTAAAACGAGCGACCAAAGAGACATGACGACTTTCTCTATACTAGAGTGAGCCGCATATGCCGAAGGCTGTGACTTTGACGGCTTCGTTGGGCCTGCACCGCGCTTGGACAAACCACGCATGCACTGAAAAGGAACCGGGGTCAATTGCATGTAATGGACCAGAGCGGCGGTGAGGTCGAAAGGTGAGGAGCTCCACGTCAATACTTTGACAGCCCGCAATCCTGATAATGCAATCACGGTCTGCAGAAGGAGTGCGACACCCAACAGGAGGATAGGAAACCCTGCGACAGCAACAGAAATCGTAGACGAGTCATTTGATGTGAGAGTGGAGTCGTCAAACACAATAAGTGAGGGTGAAGTGTAGGATATGATGAGGACGGCCATGACACCATTGAGCAGAGCACCATTAGGGTCTCTCCATCCACCAGCTGCGGTAAGAAGGCGCAGATTCGTGTTGAAACGAAGCCGAGATTCTGAGACTAGCGCAAAGCGCAACGAGATGCTGTGAACGAAGCCTGTGGACTCGGTGCATATTGTGACGAGTAAATCGAGTATCAGTGTCAATATCTCAGCTGGCAGGGTGCTGGACTGCATCGCGCCGCTGAGTCTCATCAACGGAATCACTCCAGAAACCCCGTGAGTTGCTAGAATGACGATCCCTGTCACGATGCAGCAGCAGCTGATGATACTTGAGAATGCCACTCCGACAATGGCATATCTGCAACTTGTCGGACTGCGGTCATAAAATTCGGCTCCGGTCCTAGCAGGGGGTATTGCATGGAACGACGTCGGGTCCAAATCAGGCTAGTAAGCCGGGAGTGTTGCATATAAAGTTGCCCGCATGCCAGGGAACATGGGGGGCATGGCCTCTGGTTCGCGGCCAAGAAATCACGGACAGAGATGAAGTAGGCATTCTTTCGCTAATGTAATCACAGCCTCTGTGTGACAGTGGGCGTGCACTGGAAGGTCAGCATGCCACTTGGACGCCTGTTAGGAAGGCTATAAGGATTTGGGTTTGGAGAATGGCATGAGAATGCCACGTGATTATAATGATAGTATCAGATTGCACACAAGTTGACAACAAATTGAAAATCTGTGTAGATGAGACTGATGAGCCAAACGGGACCCGAGTTATTTAAGGTAGTACCTTGGGTACGCTGCGGGCAGTACTTGCTTGTTTGACATCGACTTTCTCGCGAGAAACACCCGTTCATGTCGGCGAGATCCAGGCACAGCCACCGTTTCGGCGTCAGACCCCTTGTCACCACAGACATTTTACCAGACCTGGTTCCCCTGTAGCCAATGATGAGCTCGAAGCTCACGAAATTTCGAGCTCTCTCCCTTCCGTTCCTTGGCTACTTTCTCTCTCTTCTTTGTCTGGAAATCATTCGTCGTCGTTGACCCTGTCTCTCTCCCCTCTCTCCCGCCCTTTTCCCTTCCCCTCCTCTTCTCTTAGGTGACCGAAGCTATCAATGGCACATGAAGCTCGCCCAGCGTCGTTGTGCACAGCATGATCATTGTCGATCCACACGGCGGTAGCGGACACCGCCCACATTGAGCAGCGTGCTCCCGGTGGTTTGGTCCCGACCTTTCACGTCCTCGCCACCGCCTACCCAGGGTGGAAGCGCAAGCTCCCGCCTTTCATTCGTTGTGGGTGCTGCATCTTCATCGTGGTCCACTCGGAGTATGACGGCTATATCCTGGACATTTTGGACCTGGTTCCAGGATGGACGCGACAAGCGCCAGTCCCAGTGAGGTGAGCACGTCCACCTCGTGTATTTCACATTCAGCGCACTGTTCCATCACCATGCACATCACATTCATTGCTCCTAGTACTGTGAACCACCTCTCCTTGCGCGTATCGGCACGCTTGTTCGTCGTACATTGCGATTCGTACCTGCGCGGGTTTGCTGTCCCATTGAAGTTCGGCTTGTCCTGGGCATTTAGGACGCGCACACCATTTTTTGACCTAAATCAGCAAGCATTGCAAAACGAAAGGGCCTGTCAATTTGCAAACGAATGTCAGTCGAGGTTTGGAGGGATACTAGAAAAGTGCTTCGTTACATATGTTGGCGATTTTGACCTGTAGTATGTTGAATGATTGATCGAGGACGAATTAAAGATCATGTGCCGAGTTGCGAGATCAACTTATAATTGATGGTAGTAAGTACCTGTCAAGTCACACAAGAATCTAGCAATCAAAACCCGGGTATACGCAAGAAAAGCGATCCATCTAACGTACTACCTCCTGCTTTCAGGCGGGAACACGAATCCGACACCGGTGATGGGACTCCAACCTTCCTCTCCAGCTCTTTCATCAGCCCTGATGAGACTCGCAATACTGGCTGTATGTCTGTGTCCTCTTCCCCTCCCCATTCCAGGATTTGGCGATCGGTATGCAATAGGCGTCTCTTCCTCATCGCTGACCGTCCAATCGCTCGCAAACTCCTCCGCACCCACTCCACCCCTCCTCGATTCGAGATCGTATCTCTCGTACTTGTCTCCAGTAGCATTGACGCTCCCATTGCGCAGCTCCTCGGGTACGAAAAAGTAAAAACAGGCAGTGGCAAGACAAGCGCCACCCACGACATCAATGAGATAATGATGGCTGAGGTACATGGTGCTCCAATAGAGGACTGCAGCGTATGCCCAAGCCCATTTCGCATACTGGGGCCACAATGCAGTGATGAAAAGTGCTTCGAGGGTAGCCCATGCAGCGTGCAAGCTGGGGAAAGCGCCAAATACGAGGGGTGAGCTCGCAAAAGTGCGTTTGTAGCCATCTCCGCCGAATAGGTCGTCGATGCGGCCTAGGCCGCCTGCGGATCCGGGTGTGCCGTATGCTGCAGGTGTCAAGCCGTATATGATCTCGTACCAGGGTGCTGCGCAGGGGAGCACGATTTGTGCAAAAACGCCTATGCAATTTTGGTAGCCAAACGCTTGTGCGAATACGCGGAGAGCGGGTGGGCGGAACAGCCAGAGGAGGCCAGCGAGGACGAGGGGGAATGTGTAGTGGATGACGCCGTATGGGAGCCAGGCTATGATGTCGAGGATGGGGTGTGTGAAGTGCGTGAGGATATCGCTTATGTTCGCGCCATAGAGGACGGATTCGAGGGTTGGCAGGAGGACGACGTGAACTGCGGGACGGTTGTCTGCTGGGAGAAATTGGTTCGAGTAAAACATGAGGACCCATGAGAAGACGGGGGTTGCGGGCACGAAGAATTGGGATGTGAATGGGATGAGTAGGGCGATTGCATATAGAATTGGTATTGCTAGTTTGTAGGGGAATGGGGGAACTTGCATGAGAGTGAGCCAGAAGAGAGCAGAGAGTATGTGAAGGATGTAAATCGAGTCTTTGAGGGTGAATTTGTGTGCGCGTAGCTTGGCCACCGTGTCTGAGGGCGAAAACGACTTGTCCAGCCTATTCACCGCAACGACTAATGCATTGACTGCAGCGCGCAAAGGTGCTGCAAGTTGGATTCCCATAATTCTATGGACAGTGAAAGGGTGAATCCCGTGGGAACAAAAACATTTCAAATTTTATGCAGATCATGCTTGTTGATTCGGCACACTGGGCCACACTCATTGGGTAGTCAATGCAGCGTTCTCGAAAAATGGGAATAAACTCAAAGTCATGAGCACATCCACCCGACGAGGACTGTCCGGCTCTGGGATGTGGAAACAGAGACTCAGGAACTCTCGTTGGAGTGGTATGCTCGCAGAACTTATTGACTGGCTGTGGCAGGAAAAAAGATTGCGAATGGGGCGGAAGATGGCAAGATCATCATATGGGATGCAGTTACGAAGGATATCATCAGATGTCTCGCACCACGCGGACTGGGTTGTTTTCATACAGATCTTGTCTGATGAGAAAAGACTCGCCTGCACATCATTCGACGGAACACTTAAGATCTGGGATTAAGAGACATGGGAACTGGTCTTCAACATCAATCATCACCAGGACAAAGTATGGACAGAACCGAGATTGCGAGCGGGTCGTTTTATCAAACGGTTCGCATCTAGAACAAAGCAACGGGCGAGCAGAAATTACAACCATTTCCTCATGGCCAAGCAGTGCGCTCGATAGTTTGGTTTCCAGACAGCTGTCATCTGATTTCTCCGTGTGATGACGGGCAGATCCACGTCTGGAGCATACAGTGCCGAGGGAGGATACCTCTGAGTCTTCATCGCGCTCCTCCGATAAATAACTACTGATAGGGGCCTGTACCAGCGAACCCGAAGAAACCGAAAGTAAAACCAAAACCATAAAATTCCTTCCTGGCCCATCTTGATCAAATGACAATCACCATATCAATGTCTTGTTTGTATTGTGTCTTGTATGGTATTACATCAACTAGTATTCCATAAGTCATAAAAGGGCATATTCATATTCGTGACGGAGTACGGGAGACGCGTTGGAATGACTCGGAGGTGATTGAAATGGAGAACAATGCGACGAATCAAGTAGTACCAACTCGAGAATTTATACCAGCTTGAACCAATCTACATTTGGAACGCGTGGGCGCTCCCAGGGAGCCAAGCGTTGCAAGACTTTTGCCGGCTCTTGGCCACATCGTAAGTCTGGCAGTGATTCTGGCACTTCCGGGCGCTTGAGGGCCGTAATGCTTTAAGTACGATGTTCTCAGACAAATCCTGTCTCATTTACCACAAGAGTATGCATCGAAGAATTCCGACGTGCCACATGGGTACAAGAATAACTGATGGCCTGAAACCTCGCGGAACCCGTACCGCGACGACGGGGAGGGATCCAGCAGCCACCGCGGTAAAGATAAACAACAGCGTTGGAAAATAAACGATGAGAACTTACACCACATATCAAATCACCTAAATTGTCCTTGGGTTATAACGAGATTTTGAAAGATCGGAAACTGCCAGTGCGTTCTACCATTGCTGGTGCACCAAGCAGCATAGGACAATGTATGATGCTGTGTTTTAAATAGCGACTGAAAAGATTGTATCAGCAAGATAGCAGCAATGGAAGATGCAAAACGCGCCATATGATTGGGCGAAACAAGCTGGTAGACAACACAGCCTAATGCCCACCAGTCGACGGGTGGTCCGTGCGTCATAGAACCAGGGTTGGGTATGTTGAATAGGATCTCCGGTGCCATGCAGTTGGGAACGCCGTACTGTATGGCACCGGAGATCCTATTCAAAAGGGCCTTGCGTCTGCAGCTAGATGGCTCAAACCAAAGTCTGCGATCCGCACGTTCTCTCGGACGTCGATAAAGATGTTTTCGGCTTTGATATCACGGTGGATGATTCCAAGCTTGTGCAGAGCGTTGATGCCGAGGGCCTTCAAAGTCGGAGGCGTCAGACTTTAAAAACCAGGAAAGATAACCACTTACTAGTTGTACAGTCCACCTGCGGGCATGTCGGAAACAGTATGCAGAACGAGATATCATAAGGTGGCACAAGTTGTTCGTCATTAGATCCTATAGATGTCCAATGGTGTCAAATTTACTCGAATTGCTCGCAGGGGAAAAGGACATACCATGGCAAAACATGCTTCATCTTTCGTTTGGAAAGACAACTCAAGCCCCATGAGGAATTTAGTCACCAGACACAGCATCGCTGATGCAAGACGTTGATATACCCCAAATTCCTTCACAATTGACAATGCTGTAGACATGTGCTTCAGATTGTCCTTTTGAAACACCTTGATGCATATCAGGCGATTTGACGTTATGTCTTGCGCTGCCACTGCTTTGGTATATCCACCCTCGCCCAAAGTGCGCAAAACGCGGAAGGGGCCATGGGCGAATGACGCTTGAGGCGCCTCATTAGTATGGGTAGACATCATGTCGGCTGTGTTAGATTAAGCAATGTAGTGGGTCCTGAAGAGGATGAAGGAGAGATCAACTTTCGAGTGACCTTATGATCAGAGTGAGTGAGAAGGACAGTGAGGTGAATGAGCAATTCGATGAGCCATTTAAAGGTCTTCTGTGGAATGGCCACAGCTAAATAATGAGTTGTGGACGTCTGGATTGTTTTTTAACACCCAAAGACAACCAAATAATGCCATTGTCAATCACGACGGGGGAGATCATGGAGGCGTACACTGTGGAACAATTATGATGCGAGACGTAAGCTGCCTCGGCGTTACTATCAATGTTTGCAAGGACTTACGGCCGCCTGTATATGAGGAAAATTCGGAGGAACAAGTTTGCGGTTCACGTCGTATGTGGGGTGTGCGCGAATATGTTTAGTGAGTGTTTCGTCGAACCAGCCCTTGAGGCATCCCTCGCAGTAACAGTGTCCGCAGTCAGAGAGACTCATGTCGATTGGACGTCATGGTCAATATGGATCTGGTTCTAGGACATTGCTCCGTCCACCAGTTTGTGACGTGTCCCCCAAGCCTCCTACCACATGTCCCCAACCCCGTCCTCGAAGATTCGAATCTGAATCTGTGACGGTTCCCCGTCCACAAGTGTGCGCTGTCTCCTTCAAGCCTCCTACCACAGGTTCCCAATCCCGTCATCGCAAATCTGAATCTGAATCTGTGGTGGTTTCCCATGCACAAGCTTGTGCTGTTTCCTGAAAGCCTCTTCCCCCGATTCCCAACTGCCACTCTGATTCAGAATCTAGAGCGATTGGCCCGGCCTTTGCCGATCCTGCCCTCTAAGAGTCCGCATCACAGTGTTGTTCATCTGGTGTCTGAGGTGGTCCATATCGTAAGACCATATCAGGCTGCTCTTCGCGCTGGAGCCTTGGCGCTGCAATGGATTCTAAGCACGATATTCACAGATAGACAGAAGTGACCTACCGTTGGATGAAGCACCCCAGATGCGCTACCGTGACTATCCTGCACGGAACCTCGTAACTTCATAGAAGCCGTACCGCAATGATGGCAAAAGCTTAGGAAGCTATTACAGCCTAGATAAGTGATAGCTTCAGAAATGAACAATACGAAGCTTACTCCTTTGAGCACATCAGCGCTGGATACATCAAGTCTTGAAATGCAGGGAACAATTCGTGAACTTGATAAGAATCAATACATCAGCTCCAAAGTCACGTCCGAAAGTAGCGAGGTCCTCACGATTTACTACAGTTTGAGCGTTGTAGCTGTTTGGAACGCCTCCGGTGCGTGTTCGAATTAACACGCTTCCACATGATACCTCCCTTCGCTGCAGATGCCTTTAACTGTGGTCAAAGATGGCGTTGGAAATTCGTTAATAGGTTGAGGAGAGATAAAGCCTTAGAGTTCTGGATTTGCAGTTGAAGATGCAATTCTGAAGATATCGGACCTGCTAGAAGCGAGGAAAGCACTGAGTGTGATTCTGCTATCGATTATGAGGGTCCATGCTCAGACTATATACATTAGTAAGTGGCTCAACAGCCAAACTAAGGATGTGTGAAAGTGAGGCGTGATAGACAAAGGGATGAAGGTAGTGAGGGTTAACGTAGACAAAGGGATTTAGGTGGTGAAAGGCGTGACCTATAGTGATAGTGAAAGGGCGAAGAGGTGACATTAGGTTGTGGAGTCTGTATTTTTAGAAGAATGAAACTGAAAGAGCACGTACGGGTGAGAGGTACATATGACATTGCTCACGCAGCTAAGCTCCCCTCTGCTATACAATCGTGGTTGCTGTTCTCGCAAGCCTCATGCGTTGTGATGGCATCCGAGGTAAGACTGGAACTGGCCATTGTTTCGGATATAGTTTGCGATGCAAACACCATACTGATGGGCTGTGGCTCCGAGGTCGTGAAGCTGTTGACCGAATCTTTTGACCAAGCCTTTCCTTGTGCAACTCGGAAAATAATGAGCAGCATTGCAATCATCTGTGGAATACCTCATACGAATCGTAACCGCCTCTGGATTTACCAGTACTCACCTGAACCTGAGGCAGCGCCTCAATAAAGGTCTCAGAAATAGGATTGTTCAGAGCGAAGAGAGTCAGAAATCCCACTGAAAATGTGGAATAAATAACAGCGGATTCGATTATCATTGCTGCAACTGAAGTGTATTGAGTGCCATGGTTGGAGCCCAAAACTTTAGAGATGCAATAGCGGAATGTGAGTAGACGAAGTGCAATGGCAATCGTCATGATAGTGTTCAGTGCGAGCGAAAGGGCGAGAATGGGAATGGTGAAGTCGATGCTACTCGAGAAGTATGGGGAGGTAGTGGTTACTTGAACTAGCCAAATGATTGCCATAACTACCCCATGCAATGTTGAGTGTCTGATAGTCATTCACACGCATAAGGAAGTGACTAACCGATACATGCAGCGAACATCAACCAAGGAAAAATCATGATGATCCACAGTGGGAATCTGCACCCAGTGTATACGACCATACAGCGCCAGACCTGTGTTGAGGGATATAGAAAAGGAGATCTCCAACATGGAGTTTAGTACTCACTACTAATGCATCTGTAAGCAGCAAAATTAGTATGCCGGTGACATTTCCAAGATTGTCTATAGGGATGGAGAACATTTCGTCCTCAAATGCACTTGGACCACCTGGATAATTACGATCTTGAATGAATGCAAGTTGTGTGAAATCGGCGAGCGATGCTATGAAAAGGGTGCCAAGAATAAAGGCCACAGTGATATATACAAGCAAGAATAGTGGTTGTTTGTAGTTTTTGCGGGTCCTTATCTGTCGGAAAAGGAGGTTGAAGCACATGAAGTAGAGGGCGACATCAATGCCATAGGCAACGGCACTGACGAATGCGCGCTGCAACCAACCTTCTTCGGTGAGAATCGTCTGAGACGATTCGTCTGGCGTCCAGCTGGACATGATGGAGCATCTAAATAAGGGGTCTGAAGGACAACGCAATTAATGGTATCCAGCCCAAGGAGCGAGTCTTGTTGGCGACTTACAATTCTGGCGACATCAAGCTAAATAGGTGTCCCCTCCCAGCCGGGGCAGGACTGAGCTCCTCAATGGAGCTCTCAAGAACAGGACGCTCATAGCATTTTTTGGGTACTGTGTGACTGATGGAGATTCCAGTAGCAATGGTGAAACTTGGGCGGACTCATGCCATCCAGATTCCATATGGGTATTTCGCCGAGCTATGTAGTCACGAGTCTGCATGCCCAAAACGCTTGCTGTTCCCGACGGTCTCTTTCGGCCCCGCCCTGGTTAGAAACACTGCCTAACGAGTTCCTTTAATCTTCCCAATCGTTCGAAAGTTCAAGCTTGGTCTCAGACTCTCACGAATGCTCAGCCTGATCAAGTGTCCATCCAAAATTCCAAATATGAGCTCCTTTCCCTTGAAGCCACCCACTTCGTAAGCTATCATTCCTCTCGCATCACTCCAGTTTCTCTACTAACGCTACTTGTATGATTCCTAGGCTGACTCGTTGGAAATTACCGATTATTTAACCGCCGAAGAAGCTTTCTATCAGGCCACCTTCCCTTTGTGTTCGAGGAGCAAGGGCCGCGATAAAACACCGGTTCCCTGTATCACACCATCATTGTCGTAGGTGGTTCCGATGACATTGTTGTGCCACCATCATGAAAACGGCCTACAACGAGGTGTCATAAAATTTTGCCAGCGACGAATGGAACTGAGCGGCGGTGAATACAGTGCTGGTGTCCAAGAGCACTGCAAGCCTTGTAGACCTAACTGCAGCAGATGGTGGGACTTTCCCTTGACTGCGGAGGAACAGGTACGTCGCCAGTAACTCGATTACTTGCTTAAGCAAGACCGACAGCTGTCAACATCGAAATTGACCAACATCTCAGATATATGTCGAGTTTAACACCAATTCAAAAACATTTTCCCTACATCTAATTCACTTGAGAATATCCAAGATCGCCTTTTACACCTTCCTTCATATCGATGAGAGCCTGAAGCATTCTCTTCCCTCTCTCATTCAACTGACTGCAGAATCGGTCCTCCGTCATCCATAACAATCCATGTTGGAGGACATTTTTGGCCCTTGTCGATCCACCGCGTGTGTCACCCATGCACCCATGAAGCGTCGCGCGGCGCTTTTTCGAGTTGTAAGCTCCACAGTGTAATATGTTGCTGTTGTAGAATGCTGTCTCGCCAGCTAAAACATCCGAGCTCAGCAAGGTACCTGCCAAGGGATCAAACTTTAATGTACTGACGTCGTAAAGTGATCTGAATCGCTCCCGGCATGTCTAAAGGGTTCTCAGGGGGTGCTTGTGTCATCGACTGAGCTCTCTGAAGCTCCGTTCTCGGTATTTTATGGGTCTTAGGGACGAGGTAGAGACACGAGTCCTCGTACAAAGCGCTGTTCATGATTCAGATAAATCATCAACAAGTCGATACTGGAGAGTACTCGCGTATTCCATTGGACCTAGAAATCATTTAGCGCGCACAAAATCAATCACCAACTGCGCACTCACTCCATGCGTCCAGAGTCCAAGAGCAACGATTTCCTCCTCAGCGGTGGCGTTTTCCCGTACATCATCACGATGCCATCGAAGAGCAAAATCATGTTCTAATGGGTTGATCAGCAGATTAAACAGTTCTGCGAAATCCGTCAGCATCAAACAAACCTATCATGCAATCAACACACATACCCATCTGCAGCTCATCTTCATTGCATTGCAACAACTCCTTCGAAACATTAATGAGCGCATCGGAGGTGTACCAATCTGCAAATATGGGCTCCTCGAGATCAGGGTGCATGATGTGTTGAACGCCCCATGAATCTGGATTGCTATCGTCGAAAGGAGGGAATTGTCTTCCGACGGTGCGCCTGTGGGGCCATGATCCGGTTCTGGTCTTAGCTATAGCATGGTCGCAGGCTTCTTTGAGGGCCTCAAACGTCTCTGGAGGAATGAGATTTGGTATAACGATATACCCTTGTTCGTCGTATAAAGCTTTGTTGATGGCGGCAGTCATGGGTGGGACGAGGGAAAGTTTGATAGCAACTAGCAGTCATGTTCACCCATCTTTGACCAAGTTATACATATGTGGATGCAGTCGAGACACGAGATAACTATTCATTCGTGACTGTTCACATGGTTCAGTTGAACTTGAAGTTGAGGAAGTTCATTGGTCGTCGACGGCTCGTACGGAGCGGTCGTGCCGCCTGCCGCCGGAAGTTCCAGCGGCTTGTACTACTACTAGTAGTAGTAGCGGTCTTTCCTCAAGTCTTTCTACCAACGGGATAAGTATTAACCACATCAAGTGGGCAATACAAGTGGTGCCACCGAACAGGTGGGCAGAATATTTACCGAAAGCAAAGAGAGTTTGTCTCTCGGTCACTTTAAATGGCTAGCTCAGAAGTCATAATTTGCAAGTTCCGGCGAGAGCGTATCAATGTATAATGGGTGCAGCCGCAGTGCAACTTCAGCTCATTATTGCGGAGTCCTGTACGTACAACGGGAAGGCGATGATGTTCTCGTGGGACTGGACATGTGCGTGCTGTCGAGTTCTGTCCTATACCGGCCGAACGACGTACTAGCGTATGCTTGGGGCTGGTGATTACTTGTTTTAGACAGTAGAACCAAGCGAATTTTGGAAAGGATAGTGCTCGCATCATTGGTCTGGGTAGGCGCCAGTACATTAAGCCTCTGAGACAGCTGAATTGGATAGGCAAGATACACTGACTTTGAAGGAATTCATTTGGCAAGAGCAACTGCAGATTAGTGAATTAGTGGATCTTGTTATTGTGCTAACTGCGCAAACTGTAGAAGGATATCAGTCTGCTCCTATCATTGCGATCAACCTCGTTCTATAACCGAATACAGTGAGCAGCAACGATCAGTATGGAAAGTTCCAGCTTCCGCACAGGTGATGTTATTGTATCGACTGTCGGCGAGCGCTGAGCGACGGACTAACCTTGCACCAATAATATTATAGGTGGCAACGTTTGCGCTTATCCGGACACTCATGAATCCCGAATTTCAACTGGTTGGGTAGGGTTGCATCTTCGCC
The DNA here is from genome assembly GCA_016628085.1 of Suillus occidentalis. Taxonomy (NCBI): domain Eukaryota; kingdom Fungi; phylum Basidiomycota; class Agaricomycetes; order Boletales; family Suillaceae; genus Suillus; species Suillus occidentalis. The sequence goes on from JABBWB010000054.1 coordinate 140,540, forward strand.
TTGCAGGATCATATTCCAAGTAGAAGCCAGTACATCGAGGATAGTGCAGATCGGTTGGCCGCTCTTGAAATTCATCGTTACTATGTAAAGTCAAATATTTCCCTGTAACCTCATTACACGTTTGTGGGGATGAACAATTGAGATTCTTGACTCTACTATGGGGTGTTGACGTTTCATTGGTTCGCTGATTCAGAGGTGAGTTCATAGCATTTCGTTTTGGGAAAAAGTCTTAGGCCTTTAGTAGCTTTGACCTGTGCATCAGTGATGCATCGATGAATGTTTGGGCAAGATAGTATTCTTAGCTGACAGTATTGCAAATCCACCAAGAATGTTGTTGACAAGTCCAGCATGGTGTTGGCAGATGATTTCCGAGATTCCGGGAAAGGTTCAATTACTCCGATAAAGAATCGATATTGCAATTTGTGTTGCATGCAACCACAGGAGTGACCATTGCTACACGGAAAAGACTGAGAATACAAATCAATTCCGGAGTGCTGAGTGCAAGACAGTTGATATCATTTTGCGAGTACTTACTGCAGTGCGCGGCAGCCCTGAGTGACATCATATGATGCTGCGTGCGGCAAGTTGCGTACTAAGTGCTAGCGCGGTGACTTGCGGCATGACAGTACCAGTAGCACAGCATTTTCCTACTAGTGCACTTCTGGGGATTTCAAAATTATGGCATGGAGACTATCAGCGTATGCTCGAATACAATGGAACAGGCCAGAGCTGAATTTGCAACGAAATATTGTTGTTTGTATATCCTGGCGCGGGCGATTGTGTCCGTGAGGGGCCAGAAAGCCAGGTGAGCGGGTATCCGATTCCATTTGACGTGCACTTGCCAGATCGTTGCACACGTAGTGATGCTTGGGTGTCTAAACAAGTATCGTCTAGGTACCTACATGACATATTCATATTGTTGCATGTCAGTTTGATGCAAGAACTTGCCTCTTATCGCCGTCGCCACAAACCAAGATCGGCACATTCTAGCATGTTGAGTTGTCGCACAGAAGAACTTCGCTGTTGTCGACCGTGCTGCGCCGTGCGGAGTACGGACTGCATGACTTTTCTCCTTTAATTCCGCCGCCGCCAAATCGCAGGAAAAATGCTGTCCAGCAAGAGCGCATCTGCGAGGGTTTCCAAGAGGCTCGATGTGATGCTGGATTGTCGACGCTCATGTTGTCGACGAGTATGTGTTAGGTTGTCGTTCGTGTAAATTTCAATCTCCGCGGCAGAAACAGCTGACATAATAATTAGGTGCGCGCTCAAAAGATCTAGCGAAATAAACTGGGGTTACAGAAGAATCCCCAATGATGTGTGCCAAATTAGGAGCAGACACTGACAAATATTCATTAAAGAAAGAGTCTGATCTGAATTATCTGATAGACGCCACCACGACCATTGGTCAGATTTATAAGAACCGCAATGATCGGCCCCCCATACCAGTCCTCGGTCCCTGGGTCTGGAACTCAGGCCTCAGGTCCCCGCGTGATGCATTTTTAGCAAATAAATATTGATAAACACTGGCTCAATCCTCTACCAACCTAAGCTTCAGCTACCACCTGCTGAATTATTCATCGCTGGCAGCGTTGACCACAGCCGCGACTCCGCTCAGCGCCAATCATGGCTCAATTACCAGTCACATAATGAACCGGCCCAAGAACTGGTGAGCCGCAGATATCGTCATATAAATATATCTAATCATAAATAGAACAGGTTTTGGATGATACTTCAAGCCCGAAATTATTGTAAAGCACCCCGTTTCTGATGCGGCCGATGCTAGTAGGGGTAGTAACAGACTCAGACTGCGCAGCGGTGAGGTACACATATATGGAGAATATTATCGTTGACGCTGAAATGTTCGGCGCAAGGTGCCTCGCGTGGAAACCGCAATGTTTCCTTCGTTGGCTAAAGGTTCATGGGACAGGTCCTAGTGGCCGGTGGAGCTTTAAGCAACAACATCCGAAATGGATGACACCCGTGCAATGTGTATAGTATCGGGTCGGTAGATTCGACCTAACGGAAAACATGTTCACATAATGATGGCTGGTTTCCAATGATGAATGATCGTAACTTTACGGTGGTGCGCGACTTACTAGCCACTTTGCTACTAGTACATTTTGACGCAGTGCTACTCCATGATTGTGAGTTCTGAATTTGCAGTATATAAGCTGGGGGCTCCAACTCAAAGGAAATCCTCACTCAGTTTCTTTCCTATCCTCGTACTTGAGAACTTAGACATCTCGCAATGGCACCCATCGCACTTGCCCCCACCACAAACACTAGATTCGTTACAAAGCTTAAGACATCTATTGTCTCTCCACAACCCAATACTCTCCACGACGTCCTCGCTCATGCTGTCGAACGTTATCCGTTGCACGAGCTTGGTTTCATAACCTCCTCGGCGCATGACTCCTCCATTCAGACAAAGACCTTCAGTGAATTCAACCAATATGTTCGCAACCTCGCACGCGCCATGCTAGAGTGGGGCAAACCCACAGGCTCAGTCGTCGTCGTGTACCTGACAGAGCACGAAGACAACATGGCTGCAGTATGGGCGTGTCTGCTGGCTGGCTATGTGCCGTGCTTGCAGCCCGCACTTAGCGCACAACAAGCGCATAAGGAGGCCCACGTTGCCCACATCAAGAACTTGTTCGGGTCTGCTATTTGGTTGACCAGCGAGATAGGAGCTGAGCAGATCAGCTCCATTTCTGGCCTGGATCTTCACCTGCTCTCCGAAATAAAGGCGTCGGCAGAGAAATTCAATGTCGCAGCCAACTGGATTGCATACGAAGCTAAGCCAGACGACGAGGCCATCCTGTTCCTGACCTCTGGGTCAACTGGATTCTCGAAGGCTGTCGTGCACACTCACCGTACGATCCTTGCTGCATGCCGTGCCAAGGGCCAAAGCTACGGCTTGACTTCCGAGTCTCGAATCCTGAACTGTAAGCCGCATGTGGTTTTAACTTTAGCCTTCAATTGACCGTGACTTTCAGGGGTCGGATTCGATCACGTCGCGGGATCGTTAGAAATGCACGTCACACCTCTGTTATTCGGCGCTTCGCAACTTCACGTGCACGCATCTGCTATCCTCGCTGATCCCCTTCGGTTCTTCCGTCTGATCGATGAAAAGGTATGCCACAACCCGGCCATAGCTTATCTTGTCTCACATCATTCTATTTTTAGTCCATCGAATTGGCATTCGCCCCGAACTTCTTGCTCTCCAAGCTAACTCGTGATCTGGAGAAGCGCACAGACTTCTATGGATCCTTCGACCTGTCCTCAATCAGGCAGATCAACAGCGGAGGGGAAGCCGTTGTGTCCAAGACCGCCCAGGCGTTCGCTGTCATGATGAAAAAGTTCAGCAAAAACTCTGTATCCTTTGTGATCTCTCCTGGGTTTGGAATGACGGAAACTTGGTAAGATTGATATCAATTGTGCCACATTGGTACAGATATCTGATGGTTTTTTTCCAGCGCCGGGTGCATTTACAACCCTGCTGATGTCCTCGCGACTGAGCCTGCTCACGAGTTCCTTGATCTCGGACGTCCCATCAATGGTTGCGAGATGCGTGTCGTTGACCCCCAGGATGGCGTCACTCTTCGCCCCGACGGGGAGAGCGGTGAGCTCCAAGTTCGCGGACCCATGCTCTTCGTACGCTACTACAACAACGCCGAGGCTACGTCCTCCAGCTTCGTTGAAGGCGGCTGGTACCGCACCGGCGATATTGGCATCATCGAGAAGGGTGTCATGCGCCTCAGCGGTCGTATCAAGGATACCCTCATCGTTCATGGTGTCTCGTATGGTATCCCTGAGTTGGAAACCCACCTGCAGACCCCCGAAGGAGTCACACACTCGTTCCTCACGGCTGCTCCCTACCGTGCTCCTGGTCAGGAGACTGAAGCTTTCATTATCTTCTACTCGCCAACTTTCGACCTCAATGGACCAGACGCCTCTACCAAGCTCTTCGCCACGCACCGGGCTTTGCGGGATATCTCCGTGAAGATGATCACCTTGCCACCTCAGGTCATTATTCCCATCCCTGTGGACCAGATGGAGAAGACCACTCTCGGTAAATTGTCTCGTGCGCATTTGCTCAACCTCTTTAAGCAAGGCCAGCTTGCGAAGCACATCGCGCGCGCTGAGGAGCTTCTCAGTCAGGCTCGAGGCGTTTCATTCGTCGCCCCGTCCACAGAGACGGAGAAGGCGCTTGCTAAGATATACGCAGGCATCTTCAACCTCGCGGACAGCGATATATCGGCGAGCGACAACTTCTTCGAGATTGGTGGTACTTCCATCGATGCTATCCGGTGAGTCTTATCTGCCCCCGCCCCCAAACGATCTTCACTGACGCACAATCTTCAGCCTCAAGCGCGAATCAGAGGAATGCTTCGGCGTCCCTGACGTCTCTGCCATTCAAATCCTCAAGCGCCCCGTTCTCTCAAGCCTGGCGAACTACATCAACACCTTGGTTTCCAAGGGCACCGAGGCTGAGGAGTACGATCCCATCGTTCCTCTCCAGCTTAGTGGAAACAAGACGCCAATCTTCTTCGTCCACCCTGGTATCGGAGAGGTTCTCATTTTCGTCAATCTCGCCAAATACTTCCAAAATGAGCGTCCCTTCTATGCCTTCCGTGCTCGTGGCTTCGAGGCCGGCCACCCCTACTTCACCTCTATGGACGAGATGGCTTCTTGTTATGCCGCAGCAATCAAGAAGACTCAGGCAACGGGACCATACGCCATCGCAGGTTACAGTTACGGCGGTGTCGTCGCATTTGAAGTTGCGAAGCGGCTCGAGGCTATGGGTGATGAAGTGAAGTTCGTGGGTCTCATCAACATTCCCCCTGACATCGCCCCTCGCATGAACGAGATCGACTGGACTTCCGGCATGCTCCACTTGTCGGCCTTCCTTGGACTCGTGGCCAAACATGATGCCGATGATTTGGCTCCTCCCCTGAGACCGCTCCCGAAGCAGGAGCAGCTCGAGTTCGTGTGGAAGATGGCGCCTCCTGAGCGAATTGTCGAGCTCCAACTGACAATCGAGAAGCTTGACAAATGGGTGGACCTAGCAGGGTCTCTCATCGATTGCGGACTGGACTACAGCCCATCGGGCTCAGTTTGTAAATAAATTCGCTTCCTGACTTGAGAATCGCTTGCTAACATACCAACTCCTTAGCCGCAGTCGACGTGTTCTATGCCATTCCCTTCGCAGGAACCAAGACCGACTGGCTCAACAATTCGCTGAAGCCATGGTCTGGCTATAGCCGCGGCGAGGCAACATACACTGATGTGCCCGGTGAGCACCACACCCTCATGGACCTTGAGCACGTCCCGCAGTTCCAAAAGATTTTCCGTGCTCGTCTCGAGGCTCGTGGGGTTTAGAGGTTCGGAGGAGATGATATTCTAATGGAATTCTTGGGTCTTGTCTTGTGTCGATGATGATGATTGGATTATCTTTAGAATCCCCAACTATCATATAGATTGTGGGGAGGAAATGTCTCTATGTGCGCTATGTCGTTATAATTCCTTTTGTAACTTGTCGCATTGTACAAAATACTTTCCTGTAAAATGATACTATTAGTATATAGACCCTCGACTTGGAATCGGATGCAACGTTTATGTATGAGTACTATGGGTCCAATGCAGCAATTTTAAGGATCCACCTTGAAAGTTAGCAACTTAAAACTTCATTTAAAATACGATCACATACCCAAAGTCAAACAATTTCTTCAGGTCCTGCTCAGATAGCTTATTTAACGCCTCCATTGCTACATCCCCAACCTCACCACCGAGGCCAGTACCAATACATGAGCTCGAAGCGCCAGCTACGAAAGGATATGAGGTTGAAAGCGGAATCGAGCTAGGATCAGTGATTCCGATTGAAAGACACGTCAAAATACCCCCAGGCTGAGTGTGCAGTCCTAGAACTTCACAGTCATTCCCAAGTCCTGGCTGATACAGCGGTGACACGTACCCCATCTGGGATGAAGACGGTCTTGCAGGGATAATGCAGACTCGGGGACGCTATGGGCCCGGGTGTGGGCACTGCTGTCTTTCGATTTTTGATGTCTTCTATCGTTTCACATTCAACCTGTGCTTCCCACTAGATCTAGATGCCTGAGCTGATTCCGAGTTGAAGCCTGTTGAAGCTCTGTAAAGAATACAGGGTTGAATGTTTATACCGAGGTGGAGATGACGTTACTTTTGCATCTGCAAGTCATGGGTTGCCCTTCCGAAATACTTCGGTTCCCCCAAAGATCCAGACAACGAGGTACGTGCAGCGTAACGTAAGAACGTAATGACATTGAAACACGCGTACTGCAGTTTGACATGCATTATAAATGCAAAGTGTCGTTCGCCGGGTGCAGTGACTCAATATCAATTCCGGACCAGGACGGTACCATGTTACTATCTTCAGCACTAAGGATTTGAATCGGACAACCAGGATAATAACCCCTGCCGAGTGGTTGGAGTTCGATTGAAATTCTGCAAAATCTATCATAGTACGAGTTCTACTAGCTTGCGACACAATTGATCAAGATGTGTTGCTGTGTCGTCGTAAATCGTGACTGCATGTCGAATAACTGAGCCATGAAGCGTCCAACACCTTTCTGCATTTTTAGCAATGTCCGAGCTACGCAGTCGCCAAACCCAATCTCCCTCGTTCCAAGACAGCTTTAAAACCGAAATGTTCCTCCACACCGAAGTTCTCCGTGGGGTTGTACATCGTATGGATGGGCTTTCGCGCATTGATCTCCTTCAAAACAATCTTGGCTTCCTCATCAGCATCTCCGAGCAAGCGATCGACTTCGCATTCAGCCATGACGGGTGCATCTGGAGATGTTAGAGTAGGATCCAACCTATTCAAGAATTTAGTATCAGATAATCCAGTTGAACAGACGAAAAATTCTTGCCTAGCTTTCACTGCAGAATGCATCTCGGGATCAGTGGGTGCAAACAAATGACGACAGAAGTCCATGGTTTTCTGACAATTGAGTTGAGGACATCGTGAAAGATGACCGTAGAACACACGTACCTGGAGTTCGTCTTCTGTTAACGCCTTACCAACATCTGCCGTTCCTTGTATCACTGTACTCGAGTCTCAGAATTTGCAGTGGCGTGGGGGAAACTTCGACTCTCACCTGGCCTGATGAGATCAAAGGCTCTATCAAAATTATCCTCATCCACATCGCTCATGACTGACATAGACTGGTTGCGGATCTGTTTGTAGGTCCCAAGGACGACAAGAAGAAACCTACAGTATGCGCTGTGTTAGTTGGCGTCACCCCAGCGACCAAATTTACATGCCTCGTGTAGGAGGTGGCAATTTTTGAGGTGTGCCAACGTTGGGCATCCTCTTCGCTGCAAAGCCCTCGAATGGACGCAGCTATCGTGAGGGCAGCCGAAAGTCCTCCTGTAAAAGCCAGATGCACACCAGAGGAGAAGAATGGGTCGATGAACGCTTGATAATCGTCAATTGCAAGTATTACAAACAATCAGGGAAAATACCTCCAGAATCCCCTGCTAGGCGGAAATGGTTCCCGGCATATAAGGGAGCCTGAGTAACTAAAATCGCTCGCGGATTTCACAGCTTCCGGTGTACCGTCGTTTCGAAGAGTGCCATTTCCAATCAATCTGAGGACTCCAGGAGCTCTGCGTAATTCTTCCTTGTAATGAGCCAGAAGATTGGAGCCGGATGCTCCCGAGGGCGCACGGGAAGCCTTTTTCTTACGGTTACTTGACTCTTGATCCATCACAACTCCCACAGATGTGGACCCATCATGAAGAGGAATGAACCAAGCCCATCCAGACTCGTCTGCACACATTAAGCCCAGTATGACAACTTCGGATAGATTTCATACCTTCAAGTGCTTCAACCCAGATAGCATTCTGGCGAGTGGTACCTGGCATATAAGACCCGGTTCCGGTCCAGTATCCCCAACATGCGACGTTGTTGAGGGCCTTATTATAGCGTCTGTTCTTGAGATATTTTGTGGACATAAGCCCGTTCCTTCCTGACGCATCAACTAGGTAGTTGAAAGAGATACGGCCCTGTGACTTGGTACTGATATTGCTCCAGTTGGCTGAAACGGGTCTTTCGCCCTCGAACTGAAGTTCGGTGACTCTTGTGTTGTCGAACACAGTTGCGCCACACTTCGAAGCATGGCGAAATAGCAAATCGTCAAATTCTGATCGAATCTGCAAAGCGGTAAGACAGGAAGCATGGCTTCGATATATTACAGACCACGTTCCAAGAACCGTTGTTTGGGTTCAGCGCGATAAAATCTGTGTCTGGGGCACAAAATCAACACTAGCACGACGATGAACGACGATGGCTGGGGCTCACATCCTTCTCGCTTGAACTGGTTCAACTTGATCGCAGCACCAGGCTACAAGAGGGCGACCGTCATATATACTCTGACATATTGAAGACCATCCACACCTTAATTGTGAACCCATAGTTCATGATTGATTCCTCGGCACCAATAAATACCAAGAAGGGGCGGACCGACGGGAGCAAGCTCTCGCCAATATGATACCTAGCACAGTTTTGTATTAGTGATTGTGTATGCAGATGCATATATCAGAAGTGCTGACCTAGGAAAGTTTGCAGCTTCGAGAAGAGTGACTTCAAAACCTTCTCGAGCCAAAGCAGCAGCAGCATAACTTCCAGCGGGTCCACCACCGACAACAAGTATGTTGGTGATGGCTGGTGGCTAGGCAGTATTTCAGCCTTCGCAGCAGAAAGTCAATATCAACCAACCACATACCAGTATTTGAATTGCCATTGTTACGAAGGGGAATGTATGAAAAGGACATGTCGCTAAACCTTTTTATATGTTTTATGATCCGCTGAAAACTTTGTATGAATCGACTTTGGCGCAACGTGACAAATTCCTCGTGTCCGAAAAGGAAGCTAGGTTCTCCACTAAGTGGGGTATGAAATTTCGTCACAATGGCGCATACCACGAGGTAAGTTACAATTGCGGAGTCTGGTCTTTTCATTGCGAATGATGTGCCTAGAGTGTCCGGAATTTGTTCAAATCAGCGGTCACGTAAATGTTACTGTAAGTTATAGCATACCACATAGGCTGGTGTCAAGGTCAAGACTCTGCGCAACCCAAGTTTAGTTAGTATTCTGCATAAGCGAGTTGCAAGCACACTAGATATGCCTCAACTGCGAGAATTATCATTTAATAGTGAGACTCACATATCGGCAGGTGATATTTCTGGACTTCGCCACTCATTGCTTCGATTATTAAGGCCGTTCAGCCTCATATTGAGTTGTAAGACTCCGGTTTGGCTTACTCGCTTTCGGAAAAGATTTGATACTTCAATCAGGAGGCAAAGCGTCGCTGCGTAACATAACATTTTAAATGCAGAAACTCACTGCCAACTCAGGGCCTCCGCTGGCTCCCGAAGTGGAATAATCAACTTGGTGCCTCTTCGTTTTGCACGAGGGTTTTCATATACGCAGGCGCATCAAATTCGTTGGCACGTTTGCTCTCGGATGTTTCAGGGATTTGGCAGGGACTCGGGAAGGAACTCGTAGAATTCTTGGAGACTTAGAGGAGGTCAAGACCCCATTGATGCGAGAGGAACTGGGCAGTGGGTATAATTGGGGGGATTTAGCTGGCCGTTTCCGTCTTTGATAAGGAGCACGCCATCATGAAATGCAGCTTCAGCGCACGCGGCCTTCGCCTTGTTGTAGGTATCGTAGATAGTGTCAGATGTGTAGACCTCCATCACGTTTGGTGAAAGTTCGGTTCTGAGGGCATATCCTTGTGCTGTGGAGCAAGTTAAAGGGGATATACATCAAGATAGTCATCATTCTGATACATATTGTGACCGACTCTGTGCTCTAGCAATGCCACCCAGAGCGATGCGGTGCTACCGCCCACAATTCTGCGCATTAGGCAGCAGTCTCGATTTGCTCCACCACAATATTATTACCGTCTTATTCCTGTAGACTCTCTAGTGGCTGTGTACGCTCCAGCTGTTGATGGAAGCGAAACCGGTCCGCGTTTCAACTTGCATATCCGAAGTATTCCTGGCGCTGAGGGCTGTGGTTGTTGCAACTTGGATGGGAGTATCCCAGGTTGGCTGTAGTGCTGCTGCAAGAATGTATGTGATGCTGTAGAGGTAGTCTGGGGTGTGCAAACTCGGCGCTGCTGGATTATGAGTTAGTAATAGTAAACTGAGCGACCCCGGGTCAGCAACACTAGCTAATTGACCCAGTCAGTGGAAAAACTTAAGAACGGTCATCAAGACTACCTGTGGTAAGTTTCGTCTTTAAATTGACGTCGAGGCTGATGAAGGCTATGTATATGATGGTGAGTTGTCAATATTAATGCGGCCGCCGCCGAGCATTGGCTAAACATCATATGCAATTGGCAATTTGGAGTTGCGGCTGTGCTATTACTTACCTTGACTTTTGACTGTCACGGTGACACAACTCCTACAACAAAAGGAACTAATCCGCCACGCTCGCTCGCTCGCTCCTTTCTGCTTCACGATGACGATGGACAATTATCCAAAATATGTTCCAAGTTCTCCCTATTCTTCGCCTTACTCCAACGATGTGCACCAAGACGCTCGCCGAATATCTCGTACTCCCAGTCCCAGTCCTAGTGAGATACAGGCCCTCAACCAGAAGGGATTCTTCAATTGGAAGTCTATATTCGACAAAAAGAATTTGTGGTCAAAGAAACGGATCAGTGCGTCTTCCTTTCCCTACAATTTCAATTGCTGGTTTATCGGCGAGCAGTTATTTATATTGCTATAATCCTCGCCGCCGTTGGGGGCGCCCTCTTCATATTCTATCATGACCAAATTGTACATGCCGTTCAACCAGCAGCCAACTGGATGCACAAGTACTTCACTCTCAGTCTTGTCATATCCAGGCACTCACTTGTCATTCAGCTTCAAGTTTGGATGGATAATCCCCATAGCTGTTTTCTTTGTGATATCGTTCCCTCCGGTATGCACATCAACCCTTCATTTCATATCACACTAACGTACTTCCCATCAGCTCTTCGGCCACGAGATACTGGCTATCGTGTGTGGTCTTGTATGGGGCGTTTGGGTTGGTTTCGGCATAGTAGCAGCTGGCACTTTCATTGGTGAAATAGGAAACTTTTAGTGCGCCCTACTTTCTATATTGTGTTTTGGCTATTCCTTACCATTTCCCTTAGTGCTTTCAGATATCTCTGTTCAACTCGCGGTCAGAAGATAGAGAAAGGCAGCATCATTTACTCGTCTTTGGGAAGGGTCGTCCGCGAGGGTGGTTTCAAGATTGCATTGATCGCCCGTTACAGCGCCATCCCGCCTCACTGTGTGTTACTTCCATTCTTTCATCCAATCTTGGCCTTATGTGTGTCCAGTCACCACTGCAATATTTGCAGTATGCGGCATGAACATCTTTATTTTTATGCTGGCAGCAGCCCTCTCTATGCCAAAGCAGTTCATAACTGTGTACATCGGGACTTTATTGGAAAGCAGTGCCACCTGTAAGTCGTTCCCCGTGTGTACGACCATATCCTTATTTCTTCCTCCAGCGACCGCCACTTCAAAGAACAAAATCATTAGCGACGTTGTTGGTGTCGTCACCGTTCTAGTCACCATCGCTGCCATGTGGTATATCACCAGAGAGATAAACCGCGTCAAACCACAAATCGTCTATGAACGCCGCAAAGCACGGTCAGTATCATCCCTGTCCCTGTTTATCACAATCTTATTATTTCCTCAGTCAAGCACGATTGGACGCCGAGAGCGAAACACTGTATCAAAACGGTGGCGCGAACACCTCTACGTTATTCAATACCTCAGACGCTACTCTCCCCCTTAACTCCTTCTCAAACACCCCCTACGACCCTCCCTACCAGCAATGGGACAGCGAAGGCCACGCCGTGGGCTACGCACCAGACCCACGCATACACGCACCCCAACCTAAGAAGCCGGATAACCCAAACCCATTCCCGGGTGATATAACTCCCACATTAGGAACCAAGCCTCTCCGCCACGAAAGCACAGATACCGTGGGATGGGAGTTGCAGGCTAACGCCGCGCAGGGCCAGAGCTATAGGTTGAGCGCGATGACAACTGAACCTCTGCGGAATCCATATGAGGGCGATGGTGAGATGGATGCTGAGGAGGTTGTTGGTGGGGGTTATCCCCCGCCAGGTGTTGGACGGCCAGCTTCATCTGGTATTGGTGGTGTTGCTGCGTATGCGCCGCCGCCTGGGCCTCCGCCTCCGCCGTCGGGTGCTGGGTACGCGTTCAGTGCGCCGGGGCATAGTTTTTCGGGGCCGAGTTCGCCGCCTCCGCCTAGTTATGCGACAAGGCAGTAGGTTGTAGAGTGTTTGTGCGGACAGTTTTATCCTTGGCCCTTGCCTCTGGCTATCATCAGCCCTTCGCTTACCTGATTATCGCAGCGTCCGAGTCCATCGCTCGTCTGTTCGACCTTCTTTTCATCCTCCTTACTATTTTATTACTCGATTTGTGTTCTTATATTGTGCGCGATCCATACATACATGCTAAGCAATAAGTAGTATAGGTTGGAGTACAATTGGAGTATGTATAGTTTTATTTCGATACGTGGAGTTCGGATTGATTTTTATACCCTCTTGTAATTGACCAAATCGCATCTTAGCTTCGTCTGCCATTTAAGTTATCGAGCAAACAGCGGAGCTTATCGCCGCGACTGCATTAGTACCTTGGATGATACCCGAGGATTTGCCTGACCAAGCACTTTTCTTTTCAAACACCTGTATGATCATGCGTCATAATATTTATGATAATTGCTTGCAAACCTTTGAACCATCCAGGAGCCTCATAATGATAATTTCATCCAACAGATCCATCGAAAGGACCGCACGAGCGACACCTGAGGAGCTCTGAATCGTGCTTATGCAAAACATTAAGCACCAACCGTCCAGTCGTCAGGTTGTCTTCATCCTACATCCGAATCCGACCATAGGGGACGCGTCAGGTCAGGATAGGTCTTCATTTCGGAGCCATGTCACGATGGACTAGCCTGGGTCAACAATCGATCGACTCTCGTGGCAGCCCAAGAGAGCCCCGTTGGCCGCTCGGAAGCAGCTGAGCTACCTTGAATTTCGGGTAGACCTTCTGGTAAGGGTATCGTGCTTGACATCTAGGCTTTGGACCCTTGCATCGTTCCAGTATGCAGCGCCTCGAGGCGCCTATTCGGATGAGCTGTATAGGCATGTGCTACGCATTACCCTGCACGAGAGTACTTATAGCTTTTCTTGCACTCAAGTTAACACTACCAACATCACATTTTCCTCAGAGCTATCTTCTGGAGCTCAAGTCAATCAAGTATATCTCCCATCATGGATCTCAAGAGACATGCAGAAGAGTCGCAAGACGAACCTGTGTCAGACAACGTGGCTTTCCAGGTGGTTCGTCATGACCCAACGAAACTTCCAGCACTCGTGTTTACTGAATATATGTTCCAGGATGATGATGGGGCTCAGAGCATTGTCATCTTTGGAACGACGGGCTCAGGAAAGAGCTCCCTTATCAACATACTCTTAGAAAGCGAAGAAGCGCCCGCGTCAAACGATGCCATAGGCTGCACAGCGACGAACGACGATTACTTTTTCTCAATCGACGAGAGGAAATATAGAATATGGGATACTCCTGGACTTAACGAAGGTTCCGAGGGACTCGTCCCTGCAGAGGTGGCCCTCAAAAACCTGAAGTCTTTTGTCAAAGAACTTATGCGCGACAAAAATTGTACTCCTCTTTTCATCCTTTGCATCGAAGGATCGCTGGATGTGAAGGCCCAGCTACGCCATTACGATAGTCTCAAATCTACCATCAGAGGTGCTCCCTTTTCCATCGTGGTCACGGGTATGGACAGGTGCTCGTCAAGCCCTTGGAGCAAGTGGTGGGGCGAGCACCAGAAGATTTTGCAATCGTTTGGTGTGGCTAGCGTAGACCATGCATGCGTTTGTACGTTGTTGGATGGCGATGAGCCGGCTGGGTCTCGGCAAGAGGTCATCGATCTCATCAGGAGAGCTACTCTTCATCCATCTTCCAAACATATGCCTGCAAGAATTCAAAGAGATGATGGGGAAAACTATGGGCGCCGCGACACAGATCCGCTTATCTCTAGAAGGCAACCCAGCTCAAGTCTTAGCGAAGGAGGGTTTGAACAGACATTCTTCAACTATAAGGGATGTGTGACCTGGAACCGACTATGGACAAGGTGCAGAATAGGTGTGCATTCAATAGCTGTCCCACAGGTCAAAGTCTTATGCGATGAATTACATTGCCTAGTAACTTGTGTTTGCCTTGTTGCCCTCATCATCTTGGGTTCCCTTTTTGTATTCTTCCATAACCGGATAGTGCGCACTTTGCAGCCTGTAGTGGAGCAGATTCATGAGTGGGTCGAAGCATGCAATTGATTGCTCGATGCTAATTTACGGAACTACACAGCTTGAAATTCGGATGGCTCATCCCAATTGCAATGTTCTTTGTGATATCATTCCCTCCGGTGAGTGTACGTGAGGCTCTTCGAGCTGAATTGCCTCGTTGACCGTAATTTGCGCTTTCAGTTGTTTGGTCACGAGATATTGGCCATCCTCTGTGGGCTTGTTTGGGGTGCTTGGGTTGGCTTTGCCATCACCGCAGCTGGCACTTTCATAGGCGAAATTGCTAACTTCTAGTGAGTATTATTCAGTACCTCCTATGATAAGCTTAAACGTATTCTTCAAGCACTTTCAAACATTTTTGCCAAGTCCGCGGAGATAAGTTGCAAAAAGACAGTATCATGTATGCTGCTCTGTGCAAGGTGGTCCGTGAACGTGGTTTCAAATTCGCGTTGATTGCGCGCTACAGCGCTATTCCAGGGCATTGTAAATTTCTATTATACGCATACGTCATTCATTGATAATCGCTATCTGCAGTAACAACAGCCATATTCTCTGTGTGCGGAATGGGAATCTTTGCGTTCATGCTGGCAGCTGTGCTCTCTCTTCCAAAACAATTCATTACTGTCTACATTGGTGTGATACTTGAAAGTGACCCAAACGGTGAGTCATTACTTGTTTTGATCCGTTATATTGCACCTGCTCACGTACTCTGCAGCACCTGCCACTTCCACTGGCAGGATTATTGGTGATGTAGTTGGTGCTACCACACTTCTGGTGACTGTTGCCGCAATGTGGTACGTCAACAAGGCAGTGAGCAAAGTGAAGCCACAAGTCATCCAGGAGCGTCAGAAGTCCCGGTCAGTGCCTCATCATACAAAGAAGCGCTCGCCCGCTCACAACTTCACCTTGCAGCCACCACGACGTTGCAGACGATGCTGAGCAAGAGGTTTCCTCCGCCCTTGACGATATCTCCGATGATGCTCGTGACGACATGTCGTGTGAGGCCCTCCATAATGAAAGTCATCCTGAAGATACGCGCGGCCATGCAGGCTTCGTGCCGCTTACCCGTACCCAAACGCTTTCATGTATGCCGGATACAGAAGGGCAGAGTCATAGGTTAAGCACCTTTCCTGGTGATCCGTTTCACGGCCCTCTCGATGCTACTATTGGTTCTGGGACCATGACATCATGTGTCACGCGGGTATCGTCTCTGTCTTCTGTGACTCCGACTGGAGGGCCGTCTGCCGCGCAATAGCATCTTAATGCACAATCGATGAAGCGGGCGCTCCGTTGATAACTTCCCCAACACACGCTGTTGAACAGCAATAAGCCTTAGCGAACACGTTTCTGATATTCCCTTCCGAGTGTGGAGCGTGTGGGCCCCGTGTGTATGTACTATTATGCATGATTCACTACCAGTCTACTAGCTCGGTTTTCGTTAATTACTGTCTCATGACGTCGCTGCAATCTGGCAGTGGTGTTTCCTAAATCACAAAGTTCGTATTCAATTTTGGAGGAAGATGTGATATGCGAGAGAAGCTATAGCTTTATATGCACTGGGATGCAGGACAGGCTTCTGACGAGTTGAACTGGTTTCTCTCCACATCATTCAAATCGGATGCAGCCGGCAAGTAATTACCTTATACGTAAGTACTGTTGAAGGGGTCAGTCAGAGAGTACTTGGTGGCAGAGCAGTGGCAACCTGAAGGAGTAGGCACGGACAACTGTCGAATGGCACCGCATATTCAAGTTCCCCTTATGTTGCGCCAAGATCATGATCATGATAACTTTCGGCGGTACGCAGCCCTGTCCTAACTTTTCCAAGCCAGCGCTTACTGCGCCAGCCGCATGGTTTACCCAGGCCTACCACGTCAAGACGTTTACTTAAATATGACACATACCCGTGCCTTGGAGAGCACAGCGATAGTTCTCTTGCACTCTTTCGCCCACATCGCCCACAAGAGACGGTCTGAAGCGGTCCACGGTTGACTCGTCGACCGTTTACCTCGAAGAGTTTGTCTGCTGCCCCTACACAAACCTGGCTGTTTGTGCGACCGACCTCCAACCTTTCTGGCACCTTGCCACCAGGCGGCTGAGCGGTTCCTGTAAAATTCCCTGACTGCCGTAGTTCAATGGTACGGTGTGCATCTTTTTGACTGACGGAAGATCTGATAATCTCTTTGATACAGACCCCCAATGAAGCTTGTCGGAGTGGTACCTTACGTTCCCCAGTTCTTCTGGCGGTTTTGGCTGTCTGATGCGTGAGTGATTCATCGACTGATTCCTAGTTTGTCGCTGACAGGAATCTACATACAAAGCGATCCATTGAAAGCACACACTTGACGACCACCGCGTCCATGCATATGACGTCTACGACAACGAGCTCACTGAAACGCGTCGCGTTCCCGAACAAGTTCAGACAATCTTCCATAACTTTGACATCCCTTCTTTGGATGAAGGTTGCCGGTCTGTCTTGCGTACCGCGGAGACAGCCTTTACCCGTCTGGAAAATGAAGTGGAGCGGATCCTCAGTGATTTGATATCAAAGATCCGCTCTTCACACTCTGGGGAACCACGACCGGACACGAGGCTCGAGCTGCCGATTTCGAGACATTCCCGAGATGCGTTGCTTCGGTACTTCGTATTCTTGCGGTATCGAAACAGTGACAAGTATACGGAGACGGTTGCCAGCTTGACGACACGTGTTATTACTGGCACTGGTGCGGTCGTAAACGCTAGGCATGCATGGCATCGGGTTCGGAGACGTGCTACCTTGGGGGGTTTTCATGCTTTCCTGCAGCACGAGAACACCGACAAGAAGGTGTTCCGTCACTTTGAGGGTCTTGACTGCTGGAGGTTCTGTGATGCCGAGATCTGTATAGGTCTGGCGTCTGAGGGTCAGCAGTTTGTGCTCCCTGATTCATGCTTTGCTACTCTTGATGAGGAGTTTGCTGGTGATCCGTGAGTCTGAGAAATCATCATGTATCGGGCCGTGTTGAACGCATGGCTTTACTAGCTCATCAGCTCATCTGCTATTCCCAATCATGCCTACTATAGCCCTGTACGTGCTCGGCAACCAACGCGAGAAGCCTCTGTTGCACGGTTCAAGTGTGCGAGACCAAGTGATGGGAGCTGCTGCTGCTTGGATTGATGTCGACATCGAGTCGCCAGCTGACGTGCACCTTCGTAACGCATCTCTTCTCCAGCAACACCCAGCCCGGTTATACTTCTCTTCCCTCACTTCTATCACCCAAGCTATCGCGCATTACGACAGCTTCCGCTGGGTGTCCGAGCATTTGGACTACTCGCGGCTGAAGCAACGTGCTAGACAGAAGGCAACGCTAGAGCAGTTGACGAAGACCCTAGTCGTGAAAGGCAGTGTGTTACTTGTCGACCTCACAGACGAGGTTGAAAAAGTAGGCAACGCACCTGTATCTGGCGGTTCCTTCGCCGACGTTTGGAAAGGAATCTGGACGAATTCTCACAATGGGACACAACCAGTAAGAAGAATTTGGTGTTCTTCCTGAATCAGTATCTTAGTAGTGGGTTGACAGGTCGCGCTCAAATACCTTCGCCAGTACATGCACATGACAGACGACATCAAGGAAAAGCTGATGCTGGTGCGTGTACATCTCTAAATCAGTTTACCCATGTATTAATGAAGGGCCACAGCGGCTTAAATCAGAGGTTGTTGCCTGGCACCGCCTGCGTCACTCAAATATCGCACAGCTCTATGGCGTTGCTCAGTCTCCTAACTCCATAGCCATGGTCTCCCCTTGGTGCAACAACGGTACATTGACGCAGTTATCTAGAAACGAATCCCGAAGTGGATCGATTTGCATTAGTAAGTCATGAGTTAGACAGCTGAAACACTATTCCTGACGAGGTGTAATAGATTCAGCAAATAGCTTCGGCAGTCAGCTATTTGCACAATTGTCAGCCAGTCGTTATCCACCGCGACCTCAAAGGCGTAAGTTTGTCTCCATTCATGCTCTTCGGGCTCGAAATTTACACTTTGGATTCCAGTCCAACATACTTATCGGCGACAATGGTCAAGCACTCTTGACAGACTTTGGTTTGTCAAATGTCATCGAAGAGGTCCTTGAGTCCGAGCCCAGTATGCGGAACAGTCGTTTTGCAACATCGCTCTTCGCTGGTTCAACTCGTTGGATGGCGCCTGAGCTCATCGAAGCGCTCACCAATGATGATGAAGCTCAGCCGCCTCCGATCTCCACTAGCAGCGATGTATACGCTTTTGCATGCGTTTGTCTTGAGGTTGGTTCGCCTATCTGTCTATCTGTCTCTTCTTGTTGAAAGCATTCTGCAGGTTGCCACCGGTTGTCTACCTTTCTCACATAGGAGCAACGATGCTGCAGTCATCTTCGACATCATGAGGGGCGTGAAGCCCTCCCGTGGATGCACTCAAATGAAACTCTGGCTTCCAGAGAAGGAAGTGGACCACTTCCGGAAACTCCTTGATAGGTGTTGGAGCCCAGCACCGTTCTTACGACCCACCATGACCCAAATCAAACAAGAGCTGGCGGCTATTTCGGGCTGCTGCATGTAATCCTCCGAATCATCACGACATACATGATACAATATACTTCAATTATTTGCACGCATTATATATCAGCACATGTACAACATTACGCACGTATTATTTGCACCTGGAAGTTCAGAATAACAACACTCACCCTTGTACCACTTTTGTACACCATACAATGATTACAATCCCAATGTATTTCGCGTTCTCGCTTCACTTTTCATAAAATCCTTCATAATCCCACCCCTGCCTCTTCGTTACCCTCTCTCATCCAACCAAGTGTGTTTGCAGTCAACATAGCCACGCGAAGGAACAGCGTTCCATCTAACTCTCCAAGTCCCATGTTGCGCTCAACATCTTCGAGTTTGCTGTTATTTGTGGCAAACCACCCCTGTCCTCGCAAGCCGTACAATGCTGAAAAATGAGCGAGTGACCGCTGTATCTTGCACAAATGTTCATTAGGATGTACGAGTGCAGACTGTATGATAGACAGCCAAGGATTTGGCGTCCGCGCTTCAGGAGATGTCTTATTGGGAAGTGTGTCCTTGTGAGGTGAAGGCTGTGGACCCGGAATGACGTCCTTGACCACTAGAAGGCAGAAGGCTTGATGTGTCACTGTAAAACTTGACGATGTCGAGGATGGGGCGCCCCCGCGCCAGATAACACGCCAAGCTCGTTGTGAAGTAGGAACATAGCAGCAATGCTTGGGCATGCGGATTTTGATACAGCGAAGTTACAAGGGATGGGATGAAAAGGGTGGAAGTGACAAGATGCATCAAGAAGAAATCGGCGTAGAACTTGTCGTTCTTCGACGAGCCCCCTACACCATAAATTATCGAGTTAAGCCAAGCAAGTTCCTCCACCGCTTTGGCAACGCCCTCCTTATTCGCTACATCGAAGTCCCACATTTCGGCGTACGCTCGAAGTGCCTCGTTGCGAGATGAGACAATTGTGGCAAGCATTTCTGCCTCATCCATCGGTTCAATGTGCTCAAATCTTTCATCCTTAGCAACAAGTGCGAGAATTGAGAGGGCGTGCATGGTTCCAGATTTCACAGGAGAACTGAAATACGAAGGTGGAATGAGTGCATGCACCTTCACAGGGTGTACAGCAGTCATGGCCAAACCTTTCTGCAGGTAAGAACCAGCATAATTCATGACGTAAAGATGCCTTTACCTTCCGCTGAGATGCCTAGTAATCCAAACTCTGCACCATAGCCGGTGTGGATAAGAGGGTGGAGCACTCCACCAATGAAACGAGCCAGCATCTCCGGATGACCGTCTCCCTCAGGACGTGGTTCTGTTAGGTAATTCGCAGAAGGAGCAAATATATATTCCCCGAAGGTGCGAGCGAACCCTTTTTTGCCGAGTTCAAGGGCAAAAAAATCCGAGTATGCTGAATAAAAGCTTGGAGAAGTTCAGTGAAATTTAACAAACACTGCTTTCCAGCTTCACTCACCGTTCATCGCCAAGGTGCTCAAATAAATTATGCCGTGTGATACGGCTTGGTGAGTCAAACGCAGGCCGCTGATACTCGCAATGAGTTTCATAAGCAGAAAATATGATTTTGGCGCTTGCGCCCATCGCCCAGATTGCGAGAAGGTGATGAGCTGCATGGCTTCAAAACAAAGTTAGTGCTCAACACACATATACTCTTAAAAGCGCACTTATGGAATCCTTTGTAGTTGAAGAATATATGCCACCTGGAGTGATTGTCCTCCAAGACTTTCAAAAGCATATCGGTGCTTTCTGCGTCGATGCCCGGCCAATGCTGGGGGCAGATAGAAGCTAAAGGCTGTTGTGGGGTCTGGAACAAAGGTGGTAACACATCCTTATTTAACTCAGGCTTGGAAGGGAATGAAAACGCTTCTGCCGCCTCAGGAGAATATTGCGTTAGACCGTGAGCATGTATGAGTCCAACTGGGTGCTGAAAAGGTTCATCGCCAGCTCGACGGAATGGCCTGAGTGCGGTACTGTCAAGTTCAGTGGACATTGTGGTTAGCGCTAGAAGGTGAAAGGGGTTCTCTAGTACTAGTAGGTGAGTCACTCGCGCTCTTGTCAACTCACGTGACCAGTGACAGCAAAAGTCAGATTCAAAATGGAAACACTGTATGTTGTATCAGGAATAATTGCAAGTATACATTATCAGCTGAGATGGGAGTCAAACGAAAGAAACTGGTCACTTCACGTATTTTGGATATATGTTCCCCACAGCCTATGCTCTCGCCTTGGCTTCAAGCTCATCTCTCTCTAGTGCCACTCTCTCAAATTCCTGGTAATCCCAAGCGCCTGTGTTCGGTTCGCCCTCCCTCACCCATCCTAGAGCAGCACCTGTCAACCAAGCTACGCGCAAGAATATGCTCCCATCAAGGAACTCCCACTCGGGCGCCTCGAGCGCTTTGCACTCGCCCTCTGCGAGTTCGAGGCCACCAGGCAACAATGGTGTGTCAGGACAACTGATCGCTGGACTTGAGGACAGTGCCTCCGACATGAAGCCGGCCTCACGGTGTCCGTACAGTGCGGCAAAGTGTGCAAGCGCGCGCTGGCACTTGCAGAGATGTTCATTCGGGTGTATGATCGTGCTTTGTAGAATGGGGTACCATACGTTGGGCGTTACCGCATGCGGGCTGTCCCCGCCGAGTAATGCACATGTTGATGGCTGGGGCAGAGCGCCAGGGAGCGTTGTTGCGTACTTGAAGTGCGCTGGGGAAGGGAGAGGCGCAAGTGGTGCGGCGAAGAACTTGCGCAGGGGGAGAGCAGGGCGTCCACGTACGAGCCACCAGGTGATGCTCGCGAGGAAGTGTGCACGCAGGAGGAGAGACTGGCTTCGGTATGAAAGATGTGCACATAGAGATGGGAGGAAGAGGCATGAAGTGACGATGTGCATGGTAAAGAAATCTGCGCGATACTCCTTGCTCTCGCCGTCCCAGCTACTGACGCCGTACATCAAGGTGCTTGCCCATACGAGCTCCTCGAGGTGGCGACTGAAATCTTCCTGGCTGTTGATCTCGCATGTCCACATCTCTGCGTAAGAGTTGATCAGTTCGCCGTGCGATATGAGCATAGCCTCGAATTCGTGCTTTTCGAGGCTACGCGTCCAGAAGCGGCTGTCCAGAAGCATCTGCGAGAGGATCGTGAGCGCGTGCACGTGAGATTTGGGCCTGTACTGAGAGTCCGGGTTTCCGGGGAAAAGTAAACGAGAGACAAGGACGGTTGCCCGTGCAGGATGAACGCTCGCCTGGGCGAGACCCTCAGCCAGCATGCCAGGAAGTCCGAATTCCGCGCCATAACCGGTGTGAATAAGGGGGTGGATGAGAATTTCCACGAAACGGTTGAGCATTTCAGGCTGCTGCTTTCCCGATGCGAGAGAATCGTTGATATTGTACTCTGAAGAGAAAATGTACTTTTCAAGGGTACTTGAGATGGTAGCACCCGGGGCGAGAACTACTTTGTGGTAGTAATCCAGGTATGCATTATAATAACTGGGTCGCGTTTGCGAGTTATTTCGACTGGGATGTAGGAGGAATTCAGGCTTACTTTTCATCCCCGAGGTAGTCATGAAAGTTGTCATCTGAAATTACTACATGGTCAGGTGCCTGGAAAGCATCACGCATATGGTCGAGGTGAGTGTCCTCATATGCAGCTGTAATCAAAGGGCCAGATGCGCCAAGGGCCCAAATGGCTAACAAGTGGTGGGCTGCATGGCTGAATGGAGTGTCAGAGTTTTTCTGCAATGTCAATTTGCAAACACATACTTGTGAAAACTATAATAGTTGAAGAAGACATGGCTGCGCTCGTGGTTATCTTTGAGCGTCTTGAGCAATGCAGCAGTTGGCCCTGGACCGGCATTTGGTAGACGGGCTGGTGCAAGGAACTGATGGAGGAAGCGCTGGGGTAGGAAAGAGGCGGGCCAGAACCTCAGCAGGGGATGGTGCAACAGGGATTGGATTGGCAGGAGGAATTGTGTTGACCATGATGAAATTGAAAGTGGAATGCTGAACGAAGAAGCTTCCATCATGGGCTGATATTTATGTGAGGCCGCAATCAAGGACTCCACGCATGATATCAGACTCTAGAGCGGTAACGATGGTGTCTTAGATCTCTTTAGAAGGGTTAGCGGTGAACCGGGCAGTGACGCCGGTGATAGCGGACACAGCCTATCAGCACTAACGAAGCACTTAGTCTGTGGCTTGTTGACTACCACAACAACCGCAACCTCTGCCGAACTACCAGCGCGACACGTATGCATATAACAGTCAGCAAGATCTCTGCCTATGGACCTCCAAGGACGTCCGAACCATCGACTCACCACGGTGGTACCGCTGCCTTGGCTTCATTATCACTTCAAGTGCGATCAAGGGTGTGTCGAAAGCACTTGATTGATTCAAAAGCATGTCATGGGCGGCTGCGACAATTCTCGACGGTGTGAGGCGGCCATGGTCATGCTCAACTATGTACATCTCCTCAACGTCACGGTTGCGTCAGGCTTTAGGCGCTTGATTACACAGGCTGTACATGTTGTTTGACACCTGAAGAGTTTCATCAAAAATCCAGGAAGCCTGTTCCGGCCGCGCGGGGGTGCAGCAGCGGCTAGTTTCGCTGCAAACCACAGGTAAGTTTCTCGCCATAGCCTGCTAGTGATGGTCTTTTTTCAATGGTCCGACAGGGAATCTCACATCATTCCCGCTACCTTGGTACTTAGCGGGTCTTGTGGTGCCAAGTCCAACCTCCTCATCCTCCCGCCAAAACAGACATCATTCTCCTGAGATTTGCTTTATGCAGTCAATCTTCCTGTCGACACACTTCGCCTCTCTATTGACCACCGCCCCTCCTTGCATCTCTGTTGACTTTAGGTCGAGATATGCAGAGTTTCTGTCAGATTTCTGACGCCGAGCGCGCGATTTGACTGGGACTTTTCGGAGTGTCGTTGCCCTCTTACTACAGTCAAATTTGTTATCTTTTCATTGGCGCTACCGTCGGATGTGTTGATTCCCCGAGAAGCTGTTCATACGTATACGTTGATGATATACGTTGTTTATCTTCACGAAGTTTACCAGCTTAGTGCACGCTGGTAGAGACTGTCTGGGTTCAACATCCACCTCACGAATGACTGACAAATGCAGCACTAGAAACTGATCATCGAGTTCATCGTGATCCGCATATTTCTTACATACCCTCCAACATCTGCATACTCAAAACCTTGAGTGCAGGACAAGCCAAAGCCTGAACTCAGATAGCTCGCTATCCAACATTGAATTGCGACAATGTGTGAGTGCCATGTCTTATTTGAAGACCTTTGGTCGAAGGCCCCAGGAATTCTGAACGCTACAGTTGCAAGTTGGTCAGGTTGCTGATCCCGTCACCATTTCTCTCCATGTTCCAATTACGCCTCCACGAGTTTCGTCTTCTCCTCCAACGACTCTAACGTTCGTCGTCTTGTGCGGAGATTCGACTCGAGGACTTCAATCAATGATGGCATCTGCATATCTTTTCGGCCCGAAGTCAGTTTCGCCGAGGAATTTAATTGAATGGAACCTGACGAACATTCAAGTTGTGCAGGGACTTTCGGAAACATATATTCTCGCATTAAAAGTCACTCTTCAAATTGTATGTGATTCTTTCTTCGATGCTTATCTGGAATTAAATACTTCCCATTCAAATAGGATGTGTTCAAGAAACTGTTCTTGAGGGTGGTACTGTGGCCATTGCAATTTGCAACAACCTCCGGTCAAACTGCGCAATTCCTTTTAATCTGCACGATAGCGAACGCAGGGCCAAGAGTTCCAGGGTTAGAACAGCTGACGTCTTATTAATAGATCATATCTCCACGGAGGGGTGGGTATATGATTTTGTAGAGTTCAGGGATTTTCTAATTTATGACGACAACAACCAGTTCAAAGGTTCGTTTGTTAACGTCTTCCCAGTGTCATGGCTCATGTGGTGTGCAATAGAGTTCAGAAAGGATGGCATCGGAGTAGAGTTTGCGCATAGTGTTGATCTAGTGTTTTTCGCAGCAATAGATGAGAATACAAAGACAAATTTTGTCAAGACAATCGGTAATCCGAAGTACAACGTAGCGCGCATTCCTGATCAAGCTGGCGAAAGTGCGCGTATCGGTCAGTCACTTAGTTCAGAATGCGGCTCAAGCAAACAAAACAGGTTGTGCTTCTGAGTTATGATATCCCCTTAATCTTGGACAGCTCAACGCGTGGTTGTCGAGAGTTCGAAAGTTCGTGATGCCAAGACCCTCGTCATCCACCCTGCGACCACAACGCGCCAATAGCAGGTCACTCCTGGTGCGTGACGTTTCTGGTGGAGGTATCTTCTGGCTGGTTGTGTGCGCAGACGTCAGTGGGCATTGAACATATTAATGTTGTCATCGAGGAAACCGAGCCTTGGGAGGGATGGTCAGGTAACAAGTTCATAACGATACATGCTTGATATACGGTAATTCTGGGTCGTAAAGCGGAGAGAAGTTGACATGCTGACTAGCTACGTGCATTGGATTCAAATACAGATAAATATTGCCTATGGTTCGTTAACGTAAAAATAAATGATAAAATATAGACCCGGATGATGCCTCTCGTCCACTCACAGCCAATCCAACTTGAATTTCACGAATTTCACGAATCCTTTGAGCATGCCCCTGCCTTTCACCACGCTTCGGAAGAGGACAGGACTGTTTAATAAGATCCTGCAAGTCCCGCTCCGCCTGTCCGCCTCAAAGAATTATCTCCGAGGTCTCCAGCTGGAGAAAATGTGGAGAATAGATGACCAGCACCGTGGTGCATGATATGTTCCTCAACCCACTGACGAGCGGAAATTCTATCATTCAGTCCCTTAACCACGACGACGACCGGCACCATGTTGCCGCGGTATGCTGTGTAGAACGCGCTGAAAGTCTGGCGAGCCGCAGAGAGCGTGTCAGCGTGAGCGTAATATATAAGAAGATCCCCTTCATGCCCTCGTCCGGCGCTTGAAGTCGAATCTGGTTGAGGAACGGGGCAAACACGGTACGCCTCCCCACCGAAACGCGTAAGGTCTTCCTCTTCCCTCGGAGACGAGCCACAGATGATGAGGGTGGATGGGGAAGCCCGTTCACTATTCCAATTACGCCTCATCACGTGTCGCGCATCTGCAAAACACTGCTTCAACCAGGCGTCGTCGACCTGCCCACTCCGAGCAGTTATTGACGATGAGGTTGCGCATGATTTCGCGAGACTTTGCGATTCGACGAGTGAAGACGTCTGAAATGCCTTCGTGTTTTTGAAGTGTCGTGACGCAGGCATGGTCTTGGAAATGCATGTTACGACTCTTGAATTCCTTGGCATTGGTATGCCACCAACCTTGCATATCGGTCTCGTTCTCCAATCCTGTGATGACAATGACGATCGGAACCTTCTTCCGGCAGATCACAGAGTAGAAAAGGTCGTAGTTGCGAATGAGGGCCTGACGAGCTCTCGTACTGCGCACGCAGTACACCAGAAGCCCGATGCCATCCGACCCAGAAGTTCATGAGACCGCACAGCAGCCTCTTTAATGCCTTTTCCTGCCTTCGCCGCCGGCACTGCGCCCAAATTTCCCTCATTAAGACCTGCAGTGTCGAACAGGACATATGTCTGGCCAGAGATTTCGACTGGGTAGCTTTTATAACTGAAAGTACAACCCGTCGCATCGCTAGATGTCTCCGCAAGTTGAGTTTGCGTTATCGTATTGATGACTGAACTTTTCCCTGAGCCGCTTTCGCCGAAGATGACAACATTTCTATTTCGTGGGCGTGTCTGCCACTTTTGATCAGTGAGTGGAGATGCGGCTTAAGTAGGGGCACGTACTTCGTGGTTGCTCGTCGACGCCTTTGAAGGTGGTGGAGGTGGCGGTGAGCCGCTTTTGACCGAGACGAGAACACTCCTTCCCACTGACTGGGTCTGTCAGTTTGTCAGTAAGATGACTTCAGAGTGACGTAATTTAAAAACAGGGGCACGTACTTTGTGATAGCTTGGTGACGCTGTAGAAGGTAATAGTCAGTGGTAGTTGACTCCGTTCAGGTTCCGCGATACCGGTTGATCGAACCACCGGGTTGTGCGCAGCTTGATAATGAGCCTCATTATGCTGATTATAGTGCCGTTCGCTCGAAGAAGAGGCCGAGTCGACTTCCAGCGGTACATCGTATCCGCACAAACCGTTCTTTGACATGATGTTTGATGTGAGGTCAGTGTAGTCAGGATGATGGAGAGACGAGTGTAGGCGTGAAGGTAAGGGCAGATATGATAGTGAAGTAGGGATAGATATGATAGCGGGGTAAGGACAGATATGATATCGAAGTGAAAACAGATATGATAGTAATGTAGGAAAGGGAATTTACTTGACTGAGGTTCGCATGGAAGCTTGTTATTATGAACCAGCTATGAGCCTTGCATCCTGAGCATGTTCAGCAGTGCTATATCGCGTGGTTCCACCGTGTCTGGAAGACGAGTATGGCCTTGCAATCCCACGTTCATCGTCGGGACTAATGAACCTTTTTCACTGAGTCAACCCGATAGGCACGTCCCTAGGATCAGCCTCAGCGAATGCATGAAACAGCATGTCTGTGACGTGTCTTCGGTGTTAGCCCATCCAAATATAATTTGCCAAGCTCCACGCGGACCATGTGTAGTCCCATGAGGCTTTGATTTGTAACATCTAGCTGGAAATTCGATATCAGTTAGCATCGTGTAATGTCTAAGTACATCATGAAGAGCAACCTTCACAATCCAGATCAGCTTAAGAGTGCTTACTGTTCTGATACAGCAGTCTCTATGACTAGGAACTCTTTCGGTCGGTGGAGACGCAGTGCCAGTGAGCGACTGAAGCATGTTTCGATTTTGAATTGCTGCTACTTTGTTTTCGCCCACGTGACATGTCCCTGCTTAATCATCTGGGCTGCCACTGCAGGCTAATTAGCGCACACCGTGACAGTTGCAACGTTGAGCGCTAGTGGCAGCCTAAGCTGAGCACTTCTCCACTGACGACTTAATTTTTCCTGCAGAACCTGTGTGCCAGACTTTCTGCACTCATATCTCTCATGGCGCTCGGCAAGCGCCTGTATCGCCTTACCTCCCATGCTGTGTTATTAGAAGAAACGACATGTTCCTTCGACCGTAGATCTGAGGCATGTGGAGACTAGTAATCCTATGCCACCTCCCACAAAGCACAGTATTGTATGTTAACGTTGCTCACGTCACCCCATGCACAACTGACCTCCCACTAGTTAGTGCCCACATGTCCCCAACCAACTCCGAATAGTCACATCTGCTGTGTAATGCTGCCACCCGCTCTTCACCATTACCGATGGCGTCATTGAAGGCGATGTTGTTATCATGGCTTTTAAAACATAACCTATTGTCGACTTCTTCACGTCGTCCTAGCACATAAGAAGAACATTCACCGATTTCTTTGTTGGATTCTCGAGCTTTTGTCGTCTTCGATGCGGAGCAACTCCTCATGGCTCAAGCCTGTTCGGAATTATATCTCTGCACCTCGCGCTGAAGTAGTCGACAACGGTAAAAAATCTGCATGTATGTATCATTGTCCGGTTCTCACAATATCGATTTTTCCTGCTACCTTTAGGCAGTGGGTCTAGTTCATCAAACCGATGAATCAATTGTGCAGCAACTCTTAGCGCATGGCTCAGGGGCTCCTCCCGCTAGCCAGTGATTATGAGTTTAACCTGCAATATTACTGGACCCATTGCAGCTGTATGTCCACTACTAAATTTTAGCATATGTCTGTTGAGTGGCACATTCTCCCACTGACAAATTAAGTATGCCTTCAGCACCTGTATATTTCTCATGGCGCTCGGGCAAGCGCCTGTACCGCTTGCCTCCCATGCTGTCACAGTGTTCTTAGAAAAAACAACTACCTTCCTTCGCCTATGGAGGTATGTCTAGGGAGACTAACCCTGTGTCACCTCTCGAACAACAGTACGTATGGCAACATTGCTCACGTCATCCACGCGCAACTGACCTCCACGTACTCAGTGTCCACATGTCCCCCACCCAACTCTAAATAATCTGTGTCACATCTGCTGCGTAATGCCGCACCCTCTTCTTTACCATTGCCGATGACATCAATGACGGTGATGTTGATTTCGGGGCTCTCAAATCTCATTCTCGGCACCTTTGTTTTCGACTTTTTCACGACGTCCTAGCACATAAAAGGATGCATTCACCACCCTCTTTGTCAGAATCTACACCGTCTATGTCGATTGATCTACAGTTGAGATATTCTGTCGTCTTCGTTGCGGAGCAATTCGTCATGCGTTCATCCTCAATTCCCTTTCTAGACCTCGCGCGGAAGCTGTCAAGGATGGACAACGATATGATTGATATACAATTTGCGCGCATGCATCATTGTCCAGTTCCCATAACGACCATTTTTCTGCTACCTGTAAGTAGTGGTTGTCGGGTTTACATGGAGGCTGATGGGCTAAGCAGGCTACCGCAGCTCAGCACATACGTTCTCCCAAGTCTCACGTGTGAGTATTTCTCCTCTCAAGTAAGGGGATGTGGTGTTTGATTTGGACGGTCTAGTTTGTTGTGGCGTGATTCATGATTGGGCTATCATTCACGCTACTTACCGGTTTTCATTCTTGGGCCATCAATTATTGTTCATGGTTCGAACTTTCGGACCTCGGCTGTTTGCTCACGATTTCTGAGACCCTCGCTATTGGGCTAGGGTCACCTTGACAGTTACTTAATGCAGGAGGGAAACGTGTATTGGTCCAATGATTGGAATACATATGCAGTTCAAAATTTGTGACCCGACTGCCAATCGGTACGTTCACGAGTGTAATTGGTAATTTACATTCACAAGGACTGCTAGATGGTAAATACAGTATGTACAATACAACCAATAATAGGGACGGAATAAGATAAACTGAGGTAAATGATAGATATCCCATAGTATACAACGTGCAGTCAGGTCCTAATATTTTTCTTCCCTATAGCTCAATCCTTTGAAGAAGTCGCACTGCATCTTCCTTGCGCAGCTTGCAACGCTTCGTGAGCATCCGCATCATCTTCCGATGGCTCTTCCCCAAGGTCTTGACTGCGAGTAAAAGCCCTGGCAGCAACCTGTACATCCGCACAAACCAGCTACTCACGTCCACCGAGTACGGCTCAGCACTTCCGAGCACCCTTAGCATATTGTGCACTTTCGTCCTGGATTCGAAGTATCTGTTTTCGTATGCATTTTGATGACCCTTGATTGTGGTGATGCAGACTTGGGTAAAAGGGACAACGCCGGACTTTTCGACATGGTCCTTGTTGCGCGTCCACCAGTCATCCATGTTCACCTCGGTCTCGAGGTTGGTAATGACCAGAGCAAGGGGTACTTTTTCTTGACATAGGAATTCGTAAAACAACCTGTAGTTCTGCTGCATAGTGCGTGACACCCTGCCACCCTTGATGCAAAAGAGTAAGCCATGTATTCCGCCTTGGTGCTTGAGTGAGACTATGAGCTCGTGCGCCTTCACTAGAGCGTCTAGATAGCTCGCGCTATCCATAGTGGGACTGTCCAAGCCCTCCTAGGTGATATTTGACTTGGAATGCCAACTTCATGTGAAAATGCGATTACTTACTGTATCGAATAGATTGACATTAAGCTGGGGATCAGATAATCTGATTGAATACCCGGTTGATTTGAGATTGCAGGATTGTACACCGGAAGAGGACTTGGCGACTTGTTCGCCAGCAATGAGGTTTATCAACGAGCTCTTCCCCTACACCCATTTCACCGAAGACGATGAAATTCTGTGGATGAGCGAACGTTATTGGAGTGGAATCATTGGTGTTGTTGGGCACGCGCGTCATATAGTATGAGTATCACCACGATGGTGGTAGATGGGGTGAGTACATGTAATATCGACTCGGTACTAAATAGCCAGCCTTTGCCGTGGTCCACGCGTGAAACTGTATTCTGCATTTTTAAGTAAGTTCACTGTAAGAGAATAGGCATCCGAACAACCGTGAAAGTTAACACGTGGTAGCGGGCAGGCCTTATCACACAGCCACATGCAATGATGGAGAATTTATCTATTACCTAAATTTACATTGCCCCGCCTTCCATTCCGCGGCCGCGTGCCCCTACATATTCAATATCAACACAATTGGTTTACAGCACCGCGTTTTTTTGGCTAGAGCACCCGACCTTTGAAGAATTTGCTGCGTGTATTGGGCGAGGTAAGCTGTATATATAACCCCGCTAGGAAATACCCCTTGCTTGTGCCCACTGCTTCGTTCGTTTTTCTACTTATCAGGTTTCGCGCACTGCGAGCTTCAAGGCTTACAGCAGCCTTGAAAGCAGCGCATCCCGGGGTTTCGTTTACATGCGCTGATTCTCGGTATTTTCTACTAGCCTATTGCGCCTAGTAGATGCCTCTGGTGCCCATCATTCGCATCGCCATTCACCTCCTTCACCGCAGCGGGAGTTACAGCTGGCTCTGGTCAGTGATCAGCACAACCCCCCTTGGTAGAGTGAGAATCTAACCAGAGTGCAATGTTACAATCTGATTGTCCGCATCTGCGAGAACATGGTTCGAGTCCGCCACGTCTGCGGCCTGCCCCTGTCATAATCGTCGATGGTCATGCAGACATCTCAGTCCCACATATGGTTCAGAGAAATTTTGGTGAACGTTGACGTATTGAGCTACCGGGTACCTGGCAGGGCAAACAAATAGTGATCCGGTATCAGAAATTCACGAATTAACCAGTAGCGTAAACTAACGAGCATAGCAGTAGGTGGGTGGGAAGGAATGATAGCACGCATGACGAAATACCACGATGACTAGTATGATAAGGAAATGAAGGCAGGAATTCGCATTGTTCGACTTCGAAGAGTATGTAGAGGCCTGCTCATGGAAGTGTAGAGGACAGAAAAGAAAGAGAATGGAGCAAGGCGGCGACGAACAGATGCATAAACCCTAGCGCATATTTGGCCGAAATCCGCTGTTCCTTTACGGCTTGTTCCCGAGGTCAAAGCCCATGCGCAGGACTGCAGTTTTTCGTGAAAGTCCTCCAGGGAAGATAGTGCAGCGTCAACCGTAGCCTGAGCTGACACCATTGTTCACAAGGGTTGCTTGTTGCTCCTGAATATATTCCAACGCCCCACGCGCCTCTGTCGCGAGCCACATCTCCTTGTCGATAAATCAGCTTCGTCGCTGTCACGAGGGCTGGGATTGCATCGACATAGTCGTCATCGTTTCTATAAATGTGGGTACGCCACGTTTTCTCGACCAGTTGTCCGAGTGACTTCTTCTGGGTAGCGCTTAGAGTGGTATCCTTGCATATAGGATTGATGCGCCCGATGATCGCAGGAAGGTAGAATCCGGGAAGGTAGGATTCAGAAGGGTAAGTTCTTGAAACCCGACTTTCTCTCTCATTAACGTTATCAACTAGATCAATACACCGCCGAAGATGACCATCATGTATCAGACGTTGACGCCACTCCCCATTCTTTGCCAAGGAAAAGATGAGATTGATGTAACGACCATCTCGTTCCTCGTGGAAAGGGGTATCGGATGCACTGTAATGATCTGTCTGGCGATTTGGACATACGGCGGTGAAAAGGGCGCGAGAAAGCGAGTCCAGGAGCTGTGCATTGACACCCTGTGGCATCGAGTCATCTGTTATAGCCGCGAGTTCTCCTCGAGTGTCAGAAACTAAGCCTCAGTGCGGCATGCCGGACTCGTGGGGGCTTGTCGTTGCCCATACAACGGATGAAGCGAATTGATAAAGGAAGGTTGTTTGGCAGAGCTCCATAGTCCATGCATGGCGCTCAGTGCAAGTAAAGTGTCTCCTTCCGTTTCATAGTCGCCCTTTGCTGTATCCGCTAAGTAATCAACGAGCCAGTCGAATTCTTCAAGGCGGGGCTTATCTCCGTTACTACTGTGACGCCACCGTAGATCACCATTCCAAATCAACTCCTCGCTATCCGGATGTGAAAGTATGTGGTCCAGTCCGTGGACAGCCATTGTTCTCAGAGCGGTGCGTACATTGGCCCGTTGTGAAGCGTTGCCCTCTGGTGTCATTCGACGGTAGGCATCACGGCCAGCCATGAATGCATCGCGAATGAAACGACTCCTGCCTCCCCAGTAATCCCACCCATATTTTCGAAGAAGGATTGGGTCAATTTTCACCGGTTGGCTGCAGAGATGCGCCATGGCCTTGCCATACTTCACATAGAGCACTTCCTTCTGACAGCACTGCTCCGAAGTTATCACGTAGGCGTTTGTACACTGCTGACGCGTCAAGATCCCTGTGCCCACTGCGCGAGGGGCACCATCGCAGCAGCAGCCTCAACATATTCTGGGTTCGTCGATGTCTCGATTATCCAGCGTATGGCAGATGATTTATCGGATGGACCAGGAGAGGAAGTCGATCCTGTAAATATTTTCCCAATAGCTCCAGCTGGCTTTGAGCCGGGTGTCCAGAAAGGACTTTGTGGGAACCGCACTGAGACAACCGTAGTCCACAAGTAGAAGACAATGCCGGAAGCGGTGACCGAATATCATGAAAGCTGATATCGTGACTTGCTGGGTCCACGTCTTGATGCATAGCGAGATGCTGAAGAGTAGTAGCGCAATTTGTAGGAATACAAGGAATGCCTGCAAGAGACTCCGCAGATGGAAATTGCTCCAGCCCGTCCAGCTTCATCTGCCTCCGTATACAGCGCTCCTCCAAAGACCCCCTGCCACGGGCTGCCTTGTACGAGTTGAGCCATTGCTTGCCCTAAGACAGCCCCCGATGCGGCCAAGACGCTAAATACGAGGCTGGTATAGGCGAAAGTTTGCATGCAGACTATCAAAGAAGGATAACTCTCAGACGAGGAAAGATTGCTGATGTCATATACAGGAATTTGGGTTGGCAGTGATTTGGAATCAACTTTAGCAGGAGGACATTCGTATTATCTCCAGGGTTGGGCTGCATGCCACCGATGAATGAAGAGTTGACAGCTGAGAGTAGGACCAGCCTGATTCGCCTCGTTAGATTAGCATTGAAATAAGTGGAAACGAACGCACAAAAGTCAGGATAACGCCCATATCATCATTCGCTCGCTCCAAGAAGTCGTCGTCATACTCGTCCGAAACTTTCTTGTATGTCGTCCAGAAATTTGAATCAGTAGTATCTTGGCTGCGTTCTTCCGCAATAGGGACATCGAGGGTGGTATTGGATCTTTGAGACAATAGTCAGAAATCAAGTGTAACAGAGTTGTAACATGCTGATCAATTGACACCTACGTCTTCTTAGCAAGGCCTCCCTCGGCGAACACGGCATCTTCTTCGCTCGCGGCATCCGACTTGATCGTATGCCTATTCCATAAATATTACTCTCGACTCAGCCGAGCTTGCTACTTACTCATTGGGTAGGAGGTCAGGTGTGGGTGAAGACACTTCTTTCATGTTTGAAGGTTACTTTCGACAGTGCGGTGAAAAATCGTGAAAGCGGATTCTCAATCGGATTACTGGTCGGCTTAGCGTAAACTGTAAATAGTATGGCGCCTGCAGGGTCAATTAAAATATCAGTTGATGTAAGTGACTAGCGTCAAGCGTGCCTATGGTACGAACCTCCAACTTGAAGGACGTCTGACCCATCATGACTTCGAGTGCGACCAGGCGCATCTGGAATGCAAGTTTGACGACTTAGAGGTATCATTACGGTACTGTCTTTAAGAGCCTAAAACATGCGTACAATAAGATCATTATTAACGCAGCGGTAACAGTCGGTCGAAACAGCATTGAAGGAGCTTACTTTTGAAGAGGCAAGGCATGGAGAGGCGCAAACTTTACATCTAGACAGACCACAATTGCTGGCACGTCCGACGGTCGCGCCATCCGATTTCAAGGGTTGTGAAAAGCGAGGTCTGCCCGAGGCACGTGTCCGTCGAATCAAGAAGAAACTTCCTTCTAAATGGTCTGGCTAGGGGAGACTATGGCCGTCCGCGTCATGGCGGCACGAACTTGAAGGCGACTGCCACTGAGGGCGGGTGCATTCAAGTTGTCACCTTATTGTCACCTCTTGGATTCCTTCTCTCATCATCGCGTTGCAACGGTTCTTGTAGGGTTAGCTATGCAAGCTATAGTATGCCAATATACAACGACAACACAACAGTTCAAGAATTCACTGAATCTGACTCGGAAATCAGTGAGTCTGTTCAATTTTTTGGGGATAGAGCGCTGAGCTGCTGTCTTGGCCCTCGAGCCTGCCTCACGCTTCCTCATGGGAACTTATAATAGGACTTCTGTAAAAAGTGTAAACTATGGTCAACATTTTCTTATGCAGAACTATTGATAGTGAATCGGTCCGTGATTCTTCCACTGTGACTGCAATGATTCCATGGAAACATCAAAATCTCTCTCACAGTTGTCCGGCCTAGCATATGTGCCTAATCAATGTATTTTACAAGCTTGACCTGATTAAGCAGGCAGTTGGACTTGGAATCCTGGACTCATGATCACGGGTGTGTGATACTCGCGTGATTGATCGCCATCCTTTATTTTCAAACACAGTATAGCTATCACTACTCTGATCTCAGATCTCAGAATCTTGAGTATCATATAAACAGGACAATCGGAGTCTCCTTTCTATCTCACTTATCTCTCATCCCAATTTCAATTTGTGATGGCTCAACCCAACAAGTGAGTGGTGTGTCTCGTCTGAAGCTCTTCGTTGACTTTTAGCCAAAGGCCCCATGAATTCGAGACACTGCAGCTGCACGCTGGTCAATTCCTGATCCTGCAACCAATGCTCGTGCAGTTCCTATTTACGCAACCTCGAGCTTCGTCTTCAATGACTCTAACGTTCGTCACCTTGCACGAAGATTTGACTTAGGGGCTTACACAACTTCAGCATGGCGCAGAGCTTTTCGGCCTGAAGTCAGTTTCATCGAAGATGTCAAGCGTATTGAACTTGATAAACATGACCATGCAGGACTCCTGGACACATCTATTCCCGTATTGCGAATCCCACTGTCGTACGTGATTCCTTCATTAATGGCCCTCTACAGCCGAGTACTTCCTATTCATGTAGGATGTGTTCGAGGGTCGCATCGCGGCTCTTGAAGGAGGTGTTGCGGCCGTCGCACTGGCCTCCGGTCAATCTGCACAATTCATGGCGATTTCCACGATAGCCAATTCAGGTGACAACATCGTTTCAACGTAAGCTCAAGCCTTTCAGGTCCATAACCCCTACTGATGTCTTGGCAACAGGCCATATCTCTATGGAGGGGTGAGTGTATCATTTTGGCAGTATAGGGGCTGTTTACACTGATGAGGTTGTCCGAAGTCATACAACCTGCTCAAAGGTCTGTTTTTCAGCGTCTTACTAGTATCATGACTCATGCAGTGTGTAGTGACCTTCAAAAAGTTTGGTATCGGTGCGAAGTTTGTGTATAGCGATGACCCGGCGGCATTTGCAGCAGCAATTGATGAGAACACCAAGGCGATATTCGTCGAAATCATTGGTAACCCGAAGTACAACCTTGCGCCCATTCCTGAGTTGGCAAAAGTGCGTATACCAATCACTGCCAATAAACCGTTACTCAAGTAAACTCAACAGGTTGCACATGATCATGGCATCCCCTTGATCGTAGATAATACGTTTGGAATGGGAGGATACCTCGTCAGACCCATCGAGTTGGGCGCAGACATTATTAGTGAGTGCATCCCTCACACAGGTGATCCGCAGCTCATGTGTATGGTCATCAGTACACAGTGCAACCAAGTGGATTGGAGGTCATGGAACGACGATTGCAGGTGTCGTCGTCGATGCGGGTGCGCTCACTTCACAACTGTTGTCCGCCTGCATTTCTCATTTTTACTGTCAGGCAAGTTCGACTGGGCACGCTCCGGCAAGTTCCCGTCGTTCACTTCTCCCGCTGACGGATACCATGGCATGGTCTTTAGCGATACATTCGGTGCTACTGCTTTCGCTGCCAAGCTTCGCCTCGAGCTACTCCGTGATTTGGGTCCAGCAATGAACCCATTTGCCGCCTTCCTGCTTCTCCAGGGCGTTGAAACGCTCAGCTTGAGGGCTCAGAGACACTGTGAAAACGCATTAGCGCTTGCTCAGTGAGTTGTCAACTTGATATGCATTGATCCACGAGGAAACCTGTTGTTCTTAGGTGGTTGTCGAAACACGATAAGGTCGCGTGGGTCTCGTACCTTGGATTAGAGAGTCACCCCGATTACCAGAGGGCGAAGAAGCTTCTCCGTCCAAACCTCTATGGTGGTGTGCTCAGCTTCGGCGTCAAGGGCGATGTTTCTGTGGCGAGCACAGTTGTCGACGGCCTCAAACTAGCTAGTAATCTTGCAAACGTCGGTGATGCCAAAACCCTTGTTATCCACCCTGCGAAGACGACGCACGAACAGCTCAGTCTGGAAGAGCAGTTGTCTACGGGGGTCACGGCTGATCTGATCCGGGTGCGTGGTGTTTCTGATGGGGGTGTTTTGGACTGATTGTTTGGACAGGTGTCTGTGGGCATTGAACACATCAATGATATCATCGCAGACTTTGAGGAGGCGTTGAGGAATGCACCTTGATACTTCAAGAACGAAAGGGATATGTACTGTCGCCTATATGATATCAATTGGACATGGAGGTTAAGAAGTTACATGTGTAATTTTTGGAATAACTTTGGAAAGCATTGCCCGACGTCCGCGTCACGAACTGTCCTGATCAGTTACAGCTGATTAGGACCTCTCACGGCTGCCAAATTAACGGAACAAGATGGTTGATAAGCGCTCAAAAAGTGCCATTCTTGGCATCTCTTCGGCTGTTCCTTTGCACAACTTAGCAAGCGGAGCTCAGGCGAGCTAAATTTCGTGGCATTATTCTTGAAGAATAAAAGGTCATGGCCTGAGGATGCTGGTACCACTACTGTTCGGGTTAAGTACTTACTAGTAGGTAAACGCCGTGCGTGTGACATAATCATTACTAGTTGGTGACTGGTGAGGTCCCCAAATGCTAGTGAAGCCTGGTTGGCATACAAGATGGCGGCTTTTGCCACAACCAGTACCACTGCTACCTCCCAAGTTCCAACCCACTCACTACATTACTCAGCTTCAAAGTGCAGAACACCACCCACTTCGCATCTCTAAGCTTGCGTTGAAGGTGCAGAACACCTCCCTCTAACTTCACAATACGGGTTTTGAAATTTGCCAACCAATCGGATACTACGGTGCGCTATCATGACAAGTTCAAGCACTTCACCACAGGCTTACTGTCTGCTACCGCGCGGATACAGACGCCATACCAGCCATGTATTCAAATGTAGAACTTGTACGTTCGCGCATCAGCGCAATGTGCATCATATTTGTTGTGTCTCTTTTCGGTGCGTCACTGGTATCATCCTGAGCATCGCTCTCTCTTCGAACGAATCTCGCGGTACTAGTGACTGTTTATTAGCATCATCGTTTCCTTTGCTCTCAAAGCGCCTCACATTTCTTCAAATACCTCGCATCGTCTTTTTTGTTGGAAAACACTTTGGAACAGGTGAGCGAATCGCTTAGTTTGGAATATCAGATGCTGACATGTTGAACATCACCAGGTGTCATCCTATCCACAGCATTCGTTCATCTCCTTCAAGAATCATTTGAGGCTTTGAGTAACCCGATTCTACGCTCTCGCTCGAAGATAGGGGATTTCACGGGTCTCATCGTGTACGTCACTTTATTCCTCGCGTTATCACTGTAACAAATATGATGCATCCTATAGGCTGACCTCGCTTTTGTCCATATTCTTGATTGAATGTGTGTTTCCTTGTGTCGCCAAACAACTGAGCCTCTCACTAATCGGCTGTTAGATATATCCACCTCATACGTGGACCGGCTCCAGTCATACAGCTCACCAATTCCATCTCCAGAATCGACTACCCCAATAATTGCAACGACACCTATCTCCGTGACACCTACCCCTCGCGCCGCCACGCCTAAGCCAATAGAAAGCCGCGCTTCCCAATCTGAGCGCACGCATCTCGTACATTCTCATTCTTCACAAAGCCCTCGACGTACGCGGTCGTTTTCGTATGGGTCTACAAGTCAGCCGCATAGGCACGATTCCTACTTCTTCGAAGGGCATCATAGACACGAATCTAGGTGCTCCCATGATACGCACCATGAACGTGGATTAAAGTTGTCGTCATCGTATGGCTCAGAAGGACTCGAGCGGGGTATCGTGACTGGCAATGTACACGCAGATGACCGGGAGCTCCGTGCTGAACATGGGCATTCACATACGCCCAATTCCGAAATAGAAGAAGTTCAAGTTGGAAAGAAGAGGCAGATTGTCGGCATACTCGTGAGCGCTGCACTTGCTTGAATCCCTCGTGGATTAATTCGTTTTTTAGGTGTTGCAATTAGGCATTATGATACATTCCCTTGTCATAGGTCTAACATTGGCAATCGCTCAGGGCTCCGAGTTCAGTGCGTAGTCTTATCAAATTGGCTTGATCGATATATTGAGTACAATTATTGCTACAGCGTCACTCCTCGTGGCAATTATTTTCCACCAGCTTTTTGAGGGGCTATCGCTCGGCATCCGGATAGCGTCTCTTCCTTCCTCGGACGATGGAGGCATTAAATATATGGCCGTTTTACGATCCACTCTTGTCATTCTTTTTGCAATTACCAACCCTGTAGGCATCGCAATCGGCCTCCTGGCATTCAGGCGGGGTCACGACGTCGGTACGTACCACTATAATATCTTCATATTCTTATTACCTGTTCTGACGCGGCCTTCTTCTTGACAGCGGAAATGCTCCTGATTCAAGGAATCATGTCTGCAGTTTCCGCAGGGATGCTGATGTATGCCGCATGTGTCGAGATGCTTGCGGGAGACTTTGTAATGGATCCGATTTTGTGGCGTAGCGAGCCTTGGAAACAGGCGCTTGCATTGGTGAGTTTGGGCGCGGGAGTGATAGCTATGGCGCTCGTGGGGATGTGATGGTCAGTACTGGCAATAATCGAGAATATCTTGGTGGGCAACCTCCTGTTACCTCTCCACCACTTCTTTGATATCTTGCATTGTTTATTATTGGGCATAATTGAACATTGAATGAACACTGACATAGACTGTCTGAGCTTAGTTTTAGGGAAATTCGCTTGAAGTGGATGTGGGTCGGACAAACTTCGGCGCTGCCGTCCTGTGCCTCAGTCATTCGTGTAGCTGAGACCTATAACAATCGCACCGTGGAGGAATTATGTCCCCCGTCCACAAGATGCGTGGCATCCTGGTTTCCGAGATATCCTTCCTCACCTCTACTCACAAGCTCCTACCCAGAGCCACCGTTCTAGTTGGGATAGCGGCTCATCTACAAAGCATTTTAGGAAAATAAATATTGCTCGGTAGGTCTGGATCATATTCAGAGGATTGTCAATTCCTCCTGTTCGCAAGAACAGGTGGTTCACGAGTCAGTCGTCACCTCTCATTGCATTAACTTTCGCCCTGGCACCAAACATTGTTGCTAGGAAAGGAAATTATACTGATCAGACGCCTATTGATATCCGTGGTTCTGCTTCTGCTTCTATAATCTCCCATCCATCTCCTCTGCATGCCTACCTGGACAATTATCTCACCGTGCGAGAAACACTATGATCATCCGATGCGCCTGAACATATTTCGGGTCATGAAAACTGTCTACCATATGTTAGGACTCACCGAATGAGCCTTCTGCAATTGACGAAGGAAAACACATTGCGACCCTCGGATACGCAGTATCACAAGAAAATCCAGGACCTCCTGACTTATCGAGTCTTGCCATCCATTTCCGTCTATCAACACAGATTGCTACACACTTTGTTGTCGCGTTCTGTGACCTGCAGATCGTAGACATGGTCCAAAACGTGTGCATCCCCATCCCATGCGAACTTACGTCAGTCATAGCAGACATCTATGAGTTCGGAGTCGCGAGGGCAACCTCCTGTCGTGGATTGAACTCAGTGGAGGAGTGTGACCTTGCACGTAGGATATGGAAACAGCTGCAAGCGACGGTAAGGCCTGATCGCACCCATCCATTGTCATAGTGCGAATTAACTGCTGTAGAAGTACCACAAACGCCTTTTACAGCAAGAGTTTATTGATGATATAGACCTCACCTGTTTACGACCAGGCTCTCCGCGATGTTCTATATGCGACTCCAATCTTATCCATTGCAAAAGCTGTCAGGTTGCATCGTGCGAGTCAGATGACTGCCCAGGATCTTCTGTACCCCCGCTCGCGCGGTGCGGCAGACATCAAAGGGAGGTGTTGTGTTTCTCATGCCTCGAAGAGCAGGGGGTCATGGCGGAGCTAGAACAGTGTCCTGGGTGTAAATCGTGGTGTTGCACGAGAGACATGTCATTGTGTAGCGGTCATCCCGTCGGCATTCAGCCCATTCCTGGCTCACCCGACAGCAAGTCCGTAATTCCCAACCTGATCGTCGCATACGCCCAATCCGCACGCGTTCACCCTCCGAAGCGCGGTTCTTGTATGGAATGTGAGCTGCCCGGGTGGCGGAGCTGTAACAGCGCGTTTTGTTGGTCCCAAACGATCTGCCCAGAGTGCGCAAGCGGCGGTGTGACGTGTCTGTGTCAGGAAGTATGGGCATGCGATCCCTGCGCAGAGCATAACACAGGGGTCTTCATTCGCTGTCCGCGCTGCAACCGGCCATTCTGCTGCTCTTGCTCTTATGTCGATGAATGTCAAGAGTGCCACCGCACGAGCCTCTGCTATGACTGCGCCGAAGAAGAGTCAGATGTAGGCGACGGGCTGATGGCAGAATTTCCTGAATTTGTCGCGTCATGCGGAAGTTGTCAAGCGAAGGTATGCGATCGGTGCGCGTCGCATTCGGCCTTTGTGTGTGCGGGATGCTCGCAGCGGCTTTGCCAGTTGTGCTGCAAGTCGTTGTGTGATGACTGCAAACAGTGGGTTGCGAGTGACGATGAAGATGGAACGAACGAGGGAGCTGACGCCAGCCTTAATGTTGAAGCACTCCTGTAAACATAATTAGGCTTTGCTTTCATGTGGGGTCCTGTACGTACGACAGAAGAACGTGAATTGGAAGTTTGATGACTGAGTGATTTTTGAGCACGTGACTAGACGCGTTGCGGTATGGCAAACAAAGCACAATAGCTGCCTCCTTTGTTGTCATCCGCCACCCGACTTCCAGGATTTCGACAATTCCAGGAGTATTACGACTGACGACACAATCCTTATGCCAGCGTCTTTGATAGAGCGGTCAAGATGGATTGCGGAGATAACTGTCTCAGCCATGCTGGCCACGGCTGGAATAGTCGTATTTGAGGTCCCCCAGGCGCTCTTCAAACTTCTGGGAAAGATTTCCTTATATTCGTTTGTCTTAACTTTTCACCTGGCCTTCGTGATTTACCACAGTACCAAGCCATCGAGTGATGACGCAAGAGGGTCTTGTAAGCCTGAGGAGCCAGGACTTTCAACTCGCGATTATCGTTTCTCGTCAATCAAGCTCTCGAGTGGCGTTCTTGGCGAACTCGTCTCTGGAGACACCGCTTTTGTCGCTAACATCTCCCGTCCACGTTTGAGAAGTTCGACTACCTCTTCCGAGATTGCGAGGCACTCGTCGAGCAACACCTCTGTAGCAACGCTCGTTGAAGTAAGTCTCATTCATAGGCATACAAGTAGTTTAAGAGACTGAGTTTAACTTGACAGCATACTGACTCATCGAAGGAAGCAGCGAATACCTATCCGGCAACACCAGTCTCCAACAGAAAGCATGGCACCATTTTTCCCGATAGTGAATGGGCCACCATGAATTCCACGCAGATTCGCAGGATTCGTCGGGCCGTCAAGCGTGTTAAATACAAAATGGAGAACGGGCCGCCACCTAGGGATGTCAGCAAGGCTTCCAAGACATCCGAGGGAAACAAAGAAGATGTCGTAGAAAACTACTGGGAACCCGAACAAGACTATCAGTGAGGAAGACAAACAAGGAGACGACGCCAAGGAAGACGATACGGAAGGCGACGATGAAGTCTCGGAAGGCCTCATGGATGACGTTTTCGTGTACGATAAACAAGGCGTCGAGGAAGAATTCTTGGAAAAAGTTGGAAAGAATATCAAGGCGGGGGCAACGATAGGCGACAACGAACTCATGGAGGATGACAATGTAAGCGAGGAGGAACAAATTGTGGGAGAAGAACGACGTGAAAGAAAATTTCACAGGAAGACGACAACGTTCGCATGGAGGAAGATGTTTTGGAAGAAGACGTGGGCGGCAAAGAAGACGTCACGAAGGTCGACCAAGAGGAGTCGAGGACAAAGTTGAGGTATACGACAGCGCGATTGTTGAGGACATTTTCACTGGTCAATGACAACGAAGACGTCGAAGAACGTGATCACGAACGCATTCATGATGATGTCCCGGAGGAGCACAACAAGGTCGACAACGAAGGAGTTGAGGATTACAGATGCGGCATACGACAGTACAACCGTTGATAAAATCTTCACGGTCGACGACAACGAACGCGTCCAAGATGATGTCCCTGAAGAGCACAACAAGGTCGGCAACGAAGACAAAGTTGCGGGATATGACAGCACGACTGTTCTTGAGACAATTTTCACGGTCAACGACAATGAAAGCGTTAAAGAACGCGATTATGAACACATCCGACAAGATGCCCCTGAAGAGCACAACAAGGTCGTCATTGGTGTAAATGACGATGAAAGCCACACGAAATCCGCAGCAGGTGGTCCATGCAAATTCACACCTCCAACGCAACAGCGGAATGGCGTTATTATGATTCCCTCGCTTATCAAGGGCTGGCCACCTGTCTTGCTATCAGAACCCGTCATCGATAGGCTGGACCCCATCGATTTCAAGATCATGCAATTGGAATACGAGTATTACCTGTCCCGTGAGGAACTGTACAACGATAGCTTCATTAACGCGACGGAAGGATTCCCGACAGAGAGTACAAGATCACATCGGTGCCCCTCGAACTTGCTGGAGAAGATACACTCGACTCGGAAGAAGTAGATCTGCCTTGATGCCCATTGATTTTACGAAATGTATTTCTTGACTGATGTTGATGTATCGATGATCTTTCCTTCTCCGATTGAGCCTGTACAGTATTCGCCATGAGAGCTGTCTCCAAAAATTGCACTTCTGTCGGTACATTCGCCATTGGATACCTAAAAAAAGGGTTTCCTGTCCAACTCTAAACATCGCAACAAGTTGCCAATAACAATCATATGTGCGGTAAATGATCCGCATCAGTGGGCTCATTCCCAAATGAGCACTTCCCTTCCCATACGACCCCGACGAGCACCTTTTTGAAGCTTTCGAGTAGCCCCAACACCAGTAGCCAGCTGGCTGCAAGCCCGTGATTCTGGACGTTCTGTAAAACTTAGAAATACCTTAATCATCGCGATCTTTGAGACATGCCCAATTCTCGTCCCTCTGGAACCACACCAGCCCCTTGGGAAGGATATGGTCTGTAGAGTTGGGCACGCTCTGCTCCATGCTTCCGCGATGCTCTTTTCATCGTTGAAGGAAGCAGGTATACCTGGAGCCATGAATGTGATGTATTTCAGAGCCTTGAACTGCACAAGACTTGAACCGATCTCGAGTAGAATCTCCTGTAAG
Source organism: Suillus occidentalis (assembly GCA_016628085.1). Lineage (NCBI taxonomy): Eukaryota > Fungi > Basidiomycota > Agaricomycetes > Boletales > Suillaceae > Suillus > Suillus occidentalis. Next base: position 185,116 of record JABBWB010000054.1, read on the forward strand.
CAGTCAGTAAACGAATGATGAGGTGTGCGCGGGGTGGAAAACTAACATGGGTGTAGTGAGTCATGAGAACTACGAGATGGAAAGCCTCAAGATGAGGAAGCCGGTCTGCGATGAGGGGAAGGAGTGTGACTGGAGGGTCGCTTTCGAAGCTCATGACAGTAAGCCTCTTTATCGCCGTAGCTGAGAGCAACAGCGTGTCAAGGGACGTTTGTACGTCTCCGGGGTAAAGCGACATGGAAACACTCTCCACAGGTCTGCCTCTCAAGACCTCCCCAACAATGCTGGGGTAAGACAGAACGGTCCTAAAATGCTCCAGCTTTGGGAGCGCCTTAGGTTCCAGCGCAAATTCATATTCTTTGTTGAACCCTCTCAGACAGAGTTCCGTTATCTTCGGCTGCATAGCCAGGAATTGTGCCAGCGAGCGGTCGCACCGCATGGACGAGGTGAAGGTTGTAAGCGAGAAGGAACATCCCTGAAATATCCATGCGACATCAGCAGCGTTGTCTGTCTGGGAGAAGTCGAGGATGAGCGTCGTGAGCGATATGAGTTGCTGGAGTGTGCGATTTAAGAGGCGGAGGATATTGGCTGTGATGAGGTTGTTGGCAAAGTCGAGATCGATAGAACGGACGTGTCGGGAATAGGTGGCATTTGAAGCCAGGGTCTTTATGAGCTTCAAGGCTTTGACTGACGACGTTTCTGATATGTTGCGGTAGACCACACGAGATGCAGTTTTGTGGAAAATGGAGTTGCTGCCAAGGACTGGGATGAGTTCATGACGTTCCAGGTGATTGAAGATGAGCTCAAGAATTTCGACAGGTAATACAGAGGTTATCGAGTAGACAGCGTCCATGATCTGGACTCAGTGCGTTCCTTATTGTCAGCTTCGTCTCCTGGTAGTCAACTGATGAGGGTCAGGAACACAGTTATTAGTGCCATAACCGCATCGGGTTTACAAAATTTTCTCGAATCAATTAACTATATATTTATTATTGCATGTCTAGGGGTATTGAATATGAAATCATGCAAATGAATATCATGGTGTCCAGTAAGTGTCCAGATCCACACATCAATTACTGAACCTTGACAGTCTTGGAGGCAGGCATGATCCCTTCAGCAATAGCCTCTGCGCGTTGACCCTCGGCTTCAATCTCGGCGATGAGTTTGCGTTCAGCTTCATCACGCTCCGACTTGCTCTTGTTCTTCATTGAAGCCTTCTGGGCAGAGATGCGTGCGCGATACTCGCGGTATTTGTTGTCAGTGCCAAAAATGCGGTCACACCAACGGAAAGAGGTGGAAAAGTTGTTCGTGAAGGCCATGTGGTGGAAATCGTGGTGCTCAGCGCCCGACCAGAAGGGGATGATGTGCTGCAAGCGACCAGGGGAAGTCTAAGAAGGAACATATTAGCACTGACAATCAGCTGCTATGGATGGTCACTAACCATAGCCACTGTGGGCATCGATAGCTTGGAAGAGACGAAGCGTAATCCAAATGTAGACAGTGAAAATGTGCAAGTTATGAGTGTACCAGCAGTACAAGACCGGTCCAGCAATAGTACCAGTGCCAAGAATGAAGACTTCAGCAGGGTGGGCATATTCAGCAGCAAGACCGAAAGGTGCTGAATACTTATGATGAATCTTGTGGATATGCTTGTACAATGGTCCGTAATGAAGCGCCTGATGGGCTATAACGATATTATCAGTAACGAGCAAGGACTTCTCAGGATTCACACACCAAAGTAGTGGAACATATCTTCAAAGACAAAGAAAATAGCAATTTGTGGGACCATGGTCGTCCATGAAGGGAAAGGAACCTGCCAGGTATTCATACCAAAGTTCTCTGCCATAGGATGGAACAACCATATCTTACGAAGAAATAATTAGATTTGAACATCATATGCATCAACTATGCTCACAGCTGGAAGTTCAATGGTGAAATGCGAGAACAACACCATTTTCGTACACTCCCACTGCTCTTGGGCAGTGGGAACCTTGTTAGGCTGGAGTTTCCACTGACGGAAATAAGGAATAGAGTCGATGATAATCCATGGAATGGAACGCCCAAAGTATACAAACTGGAAACGTTGAGCAAAAGTTCACGAAACTCGAACAGCGAAAAAAAAAACCTCGTGAAGCAAGAAACTCATGAGACCCGTTGCAATAATTGGGTTGTCGATCCAGATGTACCAAGCGGCCCACATCTGTTCAAGCCAACTGAGTTTCGTGAGGTCAATGTTCGCGTAGAGCTGCTGAGTGGTAGTCTGTGCCGCGTGCGCAGCGGCAGCAGCGACAGTCGTCGCGTTGAAAGCCATGATGGTTGAAAGCAAAAGAGACGGACACTTATAACGCAGCACTCCGCAACTTTTTTTAGAGAGAAAATGTGAAAGTGAGAATCCTGAAGAGAACACACCACTTTTTGGCTCTTTAATTTATGGCGTGAGCCGTCGGACAATACCCCAACCAATCACAACTGGCTTACCTAACCCGCACTCATTCCAAGAATAGGAGTGTCTCCCACCTTACTTGACTTTGCAATCGCCACAGGCGCGCACTTGCAATGTTTCTAAAAACTCATATGCAACACTGTCTCAGAGTACTGCCTTTTTTTTACAGTCTCCGACCAATATTTTCGAAGCGACCTGGATGGTTGGTGCTGGTGTGTGTATGAATGTGAGATCCATCAATTTGTGTTCTCTCTCACCGTCACGTCCCTCAGCGAATCAGGGATACTTTCACAGTCGCACGTCATAGAGACTATTACAGAACTCATTATGAAGGTACAGAAATGTAGCAAGGCAAAGTAAGTATTAGTGTGGTAAACGAAGGAGGATAATGGTATCATTATTGATCATTGATCCACACCTAAGGATCGATGGCGAGTCTACCGGGAACATACAACTCGGGCTCCCCTTGCGAATTTTGGCGCACCCTAAATGGGTCCCTCTCCAATCGGTTCAGTTGAGGCAAATAAGGCCATGACGGTAGTACGGGTTCATCTTCTAGAGTAAGAGACTTCTCTACCTCGTACTCCTCTTCTGAATCATTGTCTTGATCGATTGCGTCGTCTTGCTTCTTCTCCGGAGGATAGAAGCATCGCATGGGAAATGGAAACATTTTGTTGTCTTTGGGCGGTGACTGAGGGGTTTCCTTAAATTTCTTCCGAGGTGAGTCCTCAAGGTTGCTGGTCTCCTCTTCTGCAACCTCAAGGGGTCGCTTGCGGCTCTTATACACGGGTGAAAGGTCAGTCCATTTCCTGAGAATGACACGTTAGAAGAAACCAATTGGGCTCAAGTGAGTCACGTACCGAGATGTATTGTCCTCACCGCTGGAATACTCATCGTCCGAGTCTCCCCGACGCCAGTCAGGGCTACTTCGCCGGTGCGAAATCCCTTGGGGAGAAGAATTGGGACTCTCGTCTGCAGGTTGAAACTCAGAAATTTCTCTAAATCACCACACATCAGAACTCAACAAATCGCGCGAGTCGAATTAAGTTACGTACAATGAGATGGCCTCGCCATCACTGAAAGACTCACGGAGGCACTGTTGAGGGCTGTAGCTCGCGCTGTGGAGACCCAGACCTTTCGCTAAAATTACAGGTGAAAATCTAGAATTGGGTGCAATCTTTATTGAGGTACGTACCGAGAACCATCGGTGCCGTCCTTTGCGTCCTGCGCCCCTTCCTCAATCTCGCCGTCGCCTGCCGCCAAAAGTTTCCTCTTCCGCATCTTGATGATGCACTTCGCCCTCATCGCTGGCGCTCGAATCCTCATATTCTTCATTTTCCAGTTCCTCTTCGTCTTCGTCGTCTAGGTTGTCATCAGCCAGTATTCATCGACTGCTGGACTTTCCTGATCATCTTGCGCACAAAGTTCTTCCCAGCGACAGATGCCATGCGATTCAGGAAATCCTGCATTTGTTTCCTCTCAGCCTTGAGTTCGATCTCTGCAAGAGTGACGTCGGCCAGAGCGTCGGCGGCCTCAGTTCGTGCAAGCTCAAGTTCGGTCTTGACATGAGCGCGGTTGCGATGAACGTCGGCGACCATCTGTCTGTACCACGAGGGGTCGTTGGCGAGAGGTAGTGGAGGGGGGTAGATGAACTCCATGAGAGGCGGATCAAGGGAAGCAGTAGGATTTAGGGACGCGTGCATCGCGAGATTTGCCGCCTGGTGGCGAAGGGAATTGTTCGAAAGGGAACTCAGCCGATGTATCATACCCAGATCCTTCAGAGTTGGACATGTCCTCGTGAGCAGGAGGATTAACTTCCTTGCCTTTACCCTTCAGGTCTGAGGTAGTTGCAGTTGGTTGGGTTAGGCTTTGATGTTCGGCGTCGATCGACATTACAGCGATATTGAGATTCTGTTTTGAGCTTTGTAGGCCGGTTATCAAGTACAAGAGATGGTATAAATTCAAAGTCAAGAAGCACTGGATTTTGACAGTACGTATAACAAACCGTCCACAACGTCTTAAAGCCACTTGTTGTGGGCCAAAGCATCGGGCTATTGTTTAGCTGTAGTCCACAGCCTGCCATTCACGGAAACCCCCTAGGATCCCCAATAAGTCGGGGTATGGCGTATTGTGGGACTTACCTTTTGGGGATGTAGTGAAACATATCTCACTTGTGGGTTCCATCAACGCTATTGTAGGCTTCATTCGGTTGTTTATTGTACTTCAAAACTTCATGGGTCAAAGCTATGCGTCGACAACCGACGAAGTTCGGGATAGTGCGTACCTTGGTAGTCGTTTAATTGGTTCCTAGATAGCTACATTTTATATACTTAATCACAACTCTCACAGTTCGGATGCAGCCCTTAAAAGAACAAAGCAAGACTCGGAATTTGGGAACGTGGAGCCAACGAGGTTGCAAAATGTGATTAGGTTATTCTTCGTATGCGATCAAATCTTAAACACGAGCTCATACAATACTCCGGGTTGGGACAGCGTGGCAGCGCGATGCCTGGGCCAGCTTGATGGCGGGTGCTGTCACGGCAGCTTGGACTCTGCATATTAACTACAGGGTCCGGGGGGTTGTCAGCGACTCAGCGCAGAGCAAAAGTTCAACAACGAAAATCCTTCCTTGTCGGACATTGGCGATAGCTAGGAGCAAAGTTGCTCTCACACCGCACTGACAGGTTCCTATCGCGTTGAATCACTCATGATGTATTGTTAAGAAATAACGTGCAGCCAAGGCTATTTATGGGGTATTTGAAGTTGGATACTCCAGCAGAGGGTAGGTGTTTTCCACAGTTTGCATAGCTTATATAGTCAGTAGAAGTCTCATGTGAAAGACATACACATGCGAGTTGCATGCGAGGCATGAAAGTGAGATCGCCATAGTTGAGACTTAATCTGAGCACACCCGGTTAAACAACAAGATCAGACA